>CAKNXH010063201.1:337304-354694 GCA_932178445.1 Andricus quercusramuli
AGACGTAGATCGAAGTGAACAGTATGACTGCCGAGAACGTAAGACGATTTACAGGGGTGGCTCTGCGGTTTATATAGTTCCGCGTCCCTATGTTAAAGATAGGATTCACAATTTCTGACATGGCACGTACTTTCAATTTCTGACATGTCACGTTCTTTCAATTTCTGACATGGCACGTACGTTTCCTGGAATCGGGTAAACAATGACATTGATGACTCGCGGTGAGTGACTCACATGACTAATGCTTCCGCATTGCTGAGAGTTGCGGTGTTCGCATTGATTCACTCGTTTCTACTCTTGCCTTCTCGTGAACAGTTATTCTCTATGTTACTTATCCTTATTTCTATGTATTTAGTCAGACACTTTTGGGTACTGAATTGTCTGACTATATACAGGTTCTTCCACTAAGTGGGTCATGCACTTATGATATTACGATACATATATTTGTATTACTAATGTTTAACTTACACATACGAGTGTATTCATACTCCATGTTTTGGTTTTAACTTTGTTATTATTGTTGATTTAACTATTGGGAGTATAAATAAACTCGTATGGTAATAGAATTAAATTATAATTATCTTATAGTGGTCAAGTCTGCAATTACAATCTCAGTAATCGAGCATGGTTAAGTTATCGGTATTATCTGAGTTCTTATCCTTTCATGGTAATACTTCAATTATTCTTGTGGTGTCTTTCTTACCGACTGTAGTGCAGTTACCATATACAGGTTCAAACTCAAAGAAGATCGGTAACTCTATGGCTAGTAAGTGACGGAATCGGCTTGACCGACGTAGCGTAAGGTGGGTTGCGCCTAGCAAGGCGTTACATTAAATTTTTGAAAAATTCGGGATGTAACAGTCCTCCCTCCTTAGAATCATCATCGTCCTCGATGATTTAAAAACCAATGGTATTTATTAGAACTCCTTAGTGTCAAATTTTATGGTCAATATTTTCAAATAATTTACAAGTTAATGATGCACATTTTGCTTTATGCTTCGAATTAAGTAATAGTGCGCTGGGGAAATTCATACCCTTGAAACTGTTAAATCAAATTTTAATTATGACTTTTGATTCGTTTTTTTTTTTTTTTTTTTTTTTTAACTTTGGATTCTAAGAAAAAGAGGATCGTTCATAATATTGAGTTTCTTTTACAAAATGTTGTCGTAATATAGTAATAGTACATTTCGTAACTAGTGCGTTAATGCATGTATATATGCATTAAAGCTTAGTTTGGCTTGCATCAATACGCCTTATTTTACGCTTAAACCTAAAATGTGCATACTTTCAAACGTAACGTCAAGTCTCAACGCACGTGTGTCATTTCAATCCTGCTTCGCAGTAGGCATAGCAGGTTTTTATTATGCATACTGTAGTCTGTCTGACGGATGAGTGCTCTTCTTATTAAGTTAATACGAACTCCGAGGCTGGTTAGTCTAGTGGTAACCCACTTTACTGTAGGGCTCACCGGCCGGGGTTCGATTCCTCGGACCCGCGTAAATTTTTATTCATTTATTTATTTAATTTTAATTTTTTCTATTTTATTATAATCTTTTAATCTTTCTACGGTAATATTCCAATACCTGTATTATGGTATTGTGTTTCCTAATTTTTCGGATTGAAAAATCGCATATTGAGACTTCACGGTACGTTCTTAAACATCACGAATTTCGTCCTTATTTTGCTATCTATATCCATATAGTATCATTTATCATCTAATTTTGCAGGACCAGTGACCTTTGCGTGCCCTTTTTACTTTTTGTTCTCTTCTTATAGCAATGTTATAAGGCAAAATGATAAATTCAGATAATCATTGTCTAAAGGACAGAATTCTAGATATACCTTCCTTCTCTTGGCTTAACGCGGCGTATACTGCGTATTCTGATGCCTCAGTTGTTATGGTGAAATGAGCGTTCCTTCCAGTCATGGAGACCGAGTCTCCCTTCTGAGGCTAGTTTCTCACTCTCTGCGGGCGTATATATCTAACAACATAGGAAATTATATTAGTATTTTAATTAAATTATTAGTTATTGGTATTAATTATAGTAGTTTTGAGGTCACATCTCTTGCAGTTTACATTTTATAGGAAATGCATTTCTTTTCTTAGCTTCACCTTAACGAATTTTCTCGATCCGTCGCATAATTGCTTAGGTAAATTACTCACTTATGCCTTTTCTTATCACGAGCATATCAAATAGAATTTTTGTTTTCTTATGTTTTACTAAAACATGTTCCTTAGACTCTAGATTTAGAGAATTAATTATATTGACGTTCCAATAGTGGTTTTATAACTAGTTATGTAATTGTATAACAACAACAGTTTGCTTTTAAAGATTCTACAATGTGTATGTAATCTTTATCCATCTGATGGAATTTGTCATTGATGATAATTTGCAAGGGTAGAATTTTGAAATGGTTGGATTTTGAGGAAAGGAGTCAGTTGGTCCGTAGAACTTGAAGTTACAGATCTTCTTTTACTGCTATCCAACGTGGTCTTGAGTTGAATGATTGAGGTTAACATGGATTTTAATCGCCATGTTCTTCTCGTGTTGTAGGTGTTCCGTAGACGGCGAGATCTTGTAATGAGAGGATTATATTTCATTTGCGGAACAGCCATGATGAGATGGTGCTATCATCATATGAAGTTAGAAGTGTATTGTTCCTTTGCATAGTTTTGGAGATTCTTCTTCCGGTGGAAACAGCCTCAAGCAGTCCAATATTAGGATGATGCAGCATGATGCCATGTTGATATCATGTTCTGGTTTCATTTATTGGTTTCTTCACGTCTATTGAAGCATTTTGACTGGAAAATTTTTGAATTTTATTTTCCGTCCTCCCTCCTTAGAATCGTTTCTCATCGTCGATGATAATGTCCTTATTTTAATGGAAATCGAAACAAAGGTGTGACCTGTGTGGTGTAGACACCTTGTCACTTGAACAGCTACTTCTCTGTTTTTCTTGAGAACTTTGCAACTGAGTGGGTATAGGGATTAGGAAAAGTAGGAAATTTCATCAATCTTGCTTGATCACATGTAATTGTTGTACATCCCAGAATCTGATTAACAGCATTTGCTATTGCTACTCAATTTTTAATATTTTGTTTAATTCGGAATTTGTTCACTACTCTTGTTTTTATGCAAGTGTGTCTGAGTGTATACAAACACTCAAAAACGCTTTGGCTGAACTGAAAATTTTTTTTTTGTTTTGTTTTGTTTTGTTTCAACCACAAAATGAGGTTATCATAAGGATAACCAAAGATTTAGTTGAAACAAAATTTTCATGTATGTCCAAGAAAACAGTTTTCTTGGTCCAAAAATTCTTTTTCGGGGTGATCGTACTAAAATTTGATAATGTTAAGGCTAAAGTGAATATTTCGATTTAGAGATTGTGATCTATTTTCTTCAATTAACATGTGGTTTGCCTTGAGAAACTTCGAAAGGATCAGCTAGTATACTTATCAGTACCAATTTGGATTGAGTTTTACTCGTTTTCGCACTTGACTTCAAAATTGCTATAATTAATTTTTGTTCCATACACAAAACAATTAGGACCAAGTCAATACGTTTAAGTTTGAAAATCGAATTTGTTACTAGACTTATTTAAAGTTTGTGTACAATGAAATCATCTGACTGGTTATTATCATTTTATATTGGATTTAGAAAACATGTTCCTCATATCGATTTCATAGACCTGGGGCATTATTTTTAGTATGCATTGGTGTTTTGAAATCAATACTATTTTTCAACAGTGTTCCTTGAGTCCCATTGTTAAGTATTAGGAATATATTTATCTAAAGTAGTGATCTTTTATTAACATCAGACACATGTCTTTAATTAATTCAAAGAATCGAACTCCTGAAATAAAATATTAATTTCTTTGAACTCAAAAGGTCCAGCTTGATTCATTTGTTTGTTTCCAGGAATTAGATTCTGCGAATCAATGAGTGCGCCTTTGAATCAATTGATTTGTCGGAAAAATTCTTTTATTTAAAATTTTGTAAAAAGGATATTTCAAATTTTAGCGGTTTTGGAAATGCATAGTTTTTAATTTTTTGGAAAATGTAATAATCTAAATAGATTGATTCAGAGTCATCCATTCAATCTTCCTTTAGTTATTCTAATATCAAGGGGACAACTGTCTAATCTGAAAGATCTCTAATTCGGGTGAAATATTTTGTATATAGAGTTATAGAGAGAGAGAGAGAGAGAGAATGAGTTGATACATTTTTACCAATGCTGCGTTTCCTAGGGCAAACGTTGGTGTTGTTCCGCCTGTATAAAAGAAATATGCCTTAATATATTGGTAAAACATGTTGATGGTGCTATTTTTCTAGCCCTTTCGTCATAAAATTTCTGGGATCGTCTTTCGTTTAGGTTTCGCATGCCCATCCTTAAATACATACGAAAGGCATACGAAACCCAAACGTGAGACGTATGCCTATCCTTAAATTCTCTCCTCGTAACTTGTTGAAACAGCTACGCTTGGCACCCAACTCATACTCAGCTTGCAGCGGAGATGTATGTTGAGGCTTGTAGTCCACTACTGTCCTCAGAGTTCTTAATTTAGATAAAGCTCCAGCTAAACTCCGTGATTGAGTTGTAGACTTGGGGGTTAAAGGAATCTTCAAATTGTTTGAAGAGGATTTTGCCTGAGAATCGAGGAATTCCTCGGTTTTATCCTCTGGAATTCTGAGTTCATTTAGTTCGTTTTCAGTCTGATTTATTATTGAGTTTGTTCTTTGATCGGCTATCGTTTCGTTATCCAATTCAAGTTCATCTACCGTTTTCATATTGCGTTTTTGTTTTAAATCCGTTCCTTTATAATCGATTATCTGATCTTGCGCAATTTTTGACACTTTATCAATGAATGGGATAGGTTTTAATGGGTTCGAATGAAGAACTATATGATTATGCCAAAATGATATGCCGACCTTTTCCTGACGAAGATATTCTCTTCCTAGAATTCCGTCTGTATTGATAGGAAAATCTGGAGAGACTACGTGAAAGACTACCAAGGCTTTTTCTATAGATAGCTTTACTGTGCCCATAGTGGGAACTATTTCTTGAGTTAACTCTGTTATGTCTATAGATTCATCTTCGTTTACTAATAATTCTTCGTCTAACGAATTTAATTTTATAATATTAATATCGGCTCCTGTGTCGATTAAAAAGGAAACTTTTGTTTTATTGAAACTAGGAGATGAAATTTCTATTGCTGGGGATTCTAAATGGAATTTTGGATCTAAATTGGTCTGTCTGTTCTCATGATTTGTATGTTTGTGTGACGCTTCTAGTTTTCCGTACTCGTCGCTGCGTCTGTACGGCGAGCGGGATATTAGCTTAAATGTTCTTTATCTTTTAAAAAACGGGGTGAATCCTGTGAATAATATGGATCAGGATATCCTGTAGTTTGCAAAGGGGCAATTGGAAAATAAGGGTTGATTGCATACGGATACTCGTGTGGAGAATTTTGATTATACGGATAATTATTAAATTCTTGCGTGTCAGAATTTGTGTTTGGTTTTGAATAAGAGACATCATAGGGGTCTGCAATCGTTGAAAAACGAATCCGATGACTAGGATTATAATCATGTGAATCCAAATAACTGGGGTGAGAATATCTTGATTCATGATAAGGGTTTGTAGGATATTGAGAATTTAACTGATGCCTTGATTCGTATTCGAGCGCGACTTTCAAAGCTGCGCTTAAACTCAAAGGGTTACGTGCTTCTACTAGGCTTGATATATTATTTGGTAACCCCCGTTTGAAGGCTTCGAGGGCACAATCTCTTAACGGGGCTAGGAGTTGTTCAACATTCGGATATTTGTCTTCAAGAGCCGCTCGAGCTCCTGATTTTAGAAGAATAAGTCTATCGAAAAATTCACTAACATTTTCCTCTCGATTCATTCTAATTGTTGAAATCTCATGTAAATACCATGAGTACGTTTTACGGGGAGCGAATCGCTGTTTTAGGTGTTTAATTAAAGCATTAAGGGTCGTAAAATTTCTTCCATGAATGCTATCCCTGGCCGAACCCTTTAACCGAGCTAAGACCGCTTTAAGATACTGTGCTTCACAACTAGATGGCACTGATGATGCTCCGTTTGTAATATCTTGAATAAAATCCCTAACGGACATGTTTTTTCCGTCATAAGTAGGGATATTCATAACCCCTTGTTGTATGGCGAAGCACTCTGCCATGGAAGTCATCATGGCCTCACTGAGTGTGCGATTAATATCTTCAGTAAATTGTGTTTGATTAGGATCCTCAGGCATTTTGTAAAAGTTGTGATGAATGAATTATACAATTTATTTAAAAAAACGGGTGATGTAAATGAGATGAGATAGCTCAATAACTGTGAATATATTCAATTCATGAAACAATCCTAGGAATTTATTCTGTCGTAGGGTGTGATGTTATAATTGCGTTCACTGAGATATTTGTTACAATACCAGTGGATTGCCTGACTATGATCGAATAGAAGAACTTGAATGAATTTGTCTTTGCGATGGTTCGAAGATTGTTTTAATCGTAAACATGTATCCATTGACCTTGATAGATTACCTTAATTAAATACTGCAAATTCTATTAACTACGAATGCTTGAAAGTGTTGCTGCAATGTAAGTAAACGGTCTGATCGTAACGCGCACTCATCACTGACGAGCGACCGCTCTTGTGGTTCAGTAGAAAAGGCAGTAAAGGTTAGGCATCCACTCCTTGTTTAAGAGCGAGGAGTAAATGTCTAACCCGCACCGCCACTTCGAATGTATAGATTCGATGTCTATGGTTGCATCTAGCTCTGCAACGACAGCTTGAGTTGTTATAGGCTGGATAAATAAATGATGTGAATTATAATTTCAGAATCGCGTGTGATTGTTTAAGACACTGAAAATAAAAATTTGGAAATATTTTGTAGCTAGAACTTCTGTCTGAAGGAATGAAGTTATAATTTTAACTTTTAGTTGTTAAAACGGACTGAATATGTAATGAGTAAATCTATTGTAGAATTTCCATTCACGGGTGATCAATTCGTGAAAGAGAGATTCCAACAATAGATTTAACTTATTTTGGAATAAAAGGCAATTAAAGATGTAGTGAATTGTAACTTGCCTTTTGTGAGAACTGTAATTTTTACACCACAGGTTCAAGTGGTCTTTAAAATTGCATTAATTTGCGCTTTTAAAGTAATGAGTATTAAAAGGGTTCCATTTCTAGAAGACTTAAACTTCTCGAAACAATTAATTTATACCCTTTTGTTATTGTTTTCACTTAGATCAAAATATGGTTGCGAATAATTTTGAAGAAATTTGGTATTTTTCAAAAACCGAAACGTAAATTTTGAGATTTAAATAAAACCCTGAGTTTAAATTTAGATTAAAACACTGAATTTAAACGGAAGTGACAATCCCACCGCTGCCACCAAATCAGCTGTTACGTCCCGAGCAATAGGCGAGGGTAGTATGGAAAATAGGAAACGAGAGACCAGTGTGCTGATTACGTCAGGCTGGTAAGACCTGACTAATTATTTGATTGTGGGTTTGTGTGTCACTTATCAGCCCTATGGGGACTGTGTTAGGTTACAGTGTTTAAATCACATATGAAACTCAGTGTGAACAATGTTTATTATAACTAGGATACAGGATTAATTAGAATAATTCTACAAAACTTACGATTACCTTCCTACGCAAGAAAGGATATAACTTAAGAACTAATCGCTCCGTTCGATTCTATGGAAAAAAATATAAAATCCAGTTAATAGACATTTTTTTCAGACAATTTTATATGTAGTATAAATGAATAATTCCATAGTACTATGGCACATGATAAAATTTCGGTTTAAAAATTCAATTGAGTTATTATTATTTTTTAAATTGAAGAATTTGATTCTAGATTGAAAAAATTAATAGCAAGTCAACAAAAAATCAAACTTTGTGTCCTTTGTGCTCGTTTTGTGAGACACACTGTTTATAAGTTGCAGCGTTATAAACAATTTATTTTAATAAAACTGATGTATTTACCAAATTATATCAATAAATTATTAAACAAATTTTCAACTTGGGCAAAAACTTATTTGCATTGACAGTCTTAAAAGATGAAAGAATCACTGAGATTGATTCAAAAATACTTTTTATAGATTGTTATTAATAAATTGGTTATTTTAAATGAAGTTTTGGATTAGAAATAGCAATTTTAACAACAATCCACGAAAATTATTCTTAATTCTATATCAGAATGATAAATTCTGTTAAATAAATGAAGAAATTTTTCAAATAATTGTTGTGTATCTTTTTGAAAAAAATAACCCAGGTATTCGATTCGTAATATCTCGGCGATCTCTCAGTGTTTCAAGAAGTATTAGTTGTGACTCGTTCAACTTCTAAATAACTTTTTATTATTTATTAAAATTATAAATGTGAACATGGCTCTTATTTAAATGTTTTTGTAATGAAAAACAAACACACTTTATTCTTTTATGAAACACATTCTTATATTTTATTTTAATATTTTCATAAATATTTCATGTACAGAAATACGAACTTGAAAATAACATCTGCTTACATCCAGTTTTTTGCAATGTAATAATTGCCATCTTCTAATTTAGTTTGAGTAGAAATAAGTGTATTGTAAGTAATATCGCGAAGATTGAGAAAGACGTAGGAATACTTAATGCCACTGAAAATGTTAAAGCCCTTGAATGTTCGTTTAAGAAACAATCGTTTCGCTTTGTTAAAGGCATTTGATATCTAGCAGAATAAGATAGCAAAGTGAATAAAATTTTCCACCTCATCTAAATCTTAGAGATTTAAATCCTTCATACGACCAGTTGTAAAAGTAAACGGTGGATTCTAAATTCGAAAAAAGGCATACCTTTATTATATAAATAATAATTTTAAATCATTATTATTATCTTCATGCATTTTACAATTACTTTTTGTTCTAAAAAATTTACTCGCACATTTAATTATTTAAATAGGCAAGCCAATGGTAACCAATCTGATTGCTGACTTGACGCATGCGCAGTGAAAAAAGATCCGAGATTTGGGAGCACTGAATCTTCATTCAGTGTTTCTCAAACTTTTCTCAAACTTAGATACTTTATTATGAGAAGTTGTAGGCTCTGGAAGCTTCGATCATGATTCCTTAAAGAAACCAATCCCAACGCTACTGGAACGTGTACGTCATCCGCTTCTGCTCCTTCTGTCCTAGAAGGTAAGCAAGAGCGGGAAATTTACGCGTGAGAACATCGGGCAACACTGTTTCTTGGAGTCAGGTCTCTAGCCGCGGATGACCTTACGCGGCAGACCAGACAGTTGGAGATGAAGGTTTCACCTCTGGATACTTTTTTAGAGCTACCAATCTTTGTAGAATATTAAGAGGAATAGTGTTGACGGACCAGATGGAGTGATCCCAGAAGAACAGCCTTTTGCATCCGGTTCGCGATGAAATGAGCCTGACGCTGGCAAGCCGGAATCTTGTTGAGTTGGCTGATAAATGAAGCTCTCATACCTCCAAGACAGCCGAGTATGAGAATTATAAGATGGACTTTGTAGCCTTGGTACTGTCTACTCAGCTCGAACAGAAGTGCTTGATATTTCGCCCGTTTTTTTTCCTCCTTTTCCGTGATATTACCATCGGCTGGTGCCGAGAATTCAATCACGTAAATGATCTTTTTTTCAGATCTTGGAGGACAATATCAGGCTTCGTAGCACTGATACGTTGAGTGGTGGAGAATGAGAAATTCCAGTAGATCTTACACTGATCATTCTCCACAACTGACTCGAGCTCCCCCTGGGCGTATGGCAAGACGGGCAATAGATCAAAACCATAGAAATGCCTAAGATGGTAATATAAAACTTTTAGAGCTGCATTGTGACTCCCTATGTATGCGTAGCATGCATATTTAGAGCATCCACTGAGAACATGTCCAAGTGTTTCGGGCTCTTGCTTGCACGCTTGGCAGTTGGTATCGTGTACAGGTACATTCATTATGCGCTCGCGGTAAACTAAGGTGTCTATGACGCCGTCTTGACAGGCAAAAAGAAATCCCTCGGTCTCCGATCTCAATCCAGCAGACTTGAGAAACATGTTGGACAGACCCATTGAGAGCTCTTCTCTACGTATGATGCCGTAGAACTTACCATGAAGGGGTTTGTCAGCATGTTCTCTTAGCAGGAGCATATGTTCTGCTTCCTGTATACGACTTTTGAGCACCAGAAGTGTTAGTGATGCTAGCCCTTGTGTAGTGTCGCTGGAATTAAATGGGAGGTCAAGCTCCTCTGCGGCCCTATCTGCGGCATGGTATAAAAACACAGCCGCATTGGCGATTTCATGTTGATGTACAAGTCGCATCAGGGAATCCGTGCTTTTTAGAACTGAGCAGGCTGTAGCCAGAACCGTTCTTCGTTGAAGACACTCTAAGCTTAGCAAGCCTCTACCCCCTTTATCGCGAGGGAGATATATCCGAGGTCCGGAAGATCTAGGATGAAGACTTCGATGTATTGTCATCATCTTGCGTGTACTTCGATCAAGTTGCTTCAACTCATCGACGTTCCATTTTACTGCACCAAACGTGTAGAGCAGTATAGGAGCGGCCAGCATATTGGTCGCCTGGATCTTATTCTTTACAGATCATTCGGAAGCCCAAATTTTTCTGAGAATTTGGCGATACCTTTTTCCAAGGGCCGTTTTCAAGTTATGGACATTTTGGGTTTCCGCTTGCGGTATTCCAAGATATGTATATGTTTCTCCAATACCAAGATGTTGAATGGTATTTCCGCCTATGAGTTGAACATCCTGATCGTCACTGGATGATGTAGTTTCTAGTCTTCCTTGGTGTAGGTGGACGCAGGCACACTTGTCCAGTCCGAAGCTCATGCCAGTCGCTTTAGAATGCCCATTTACCGCATCTACAAGGATGTTAAGGTCCTTTTTTGAGGAAGCAAAGAGTTTAAGGTCGTCCATATATAAAGGTGGTTGACCTTATATTCTCTTCTGCTCGGCGGGCCACATAGGTATCCAGAGCTTTTGCCTCGGAGCACAATAGATAGAGGCAATTGGGAAATGCAGAAAAGTATCGGACTTAGAGAGTCTCCTTGAAAGACCCCCCTCTTATATGTGACAAAGCTTGTAGTCACTTGTCTTTTGTCAGATGTTATGACAAATCTTGTCCGCCACAAGAGCATAAGCTCTTCTATGCATCTCACTATTTTTGGATGCACCTCCATGCACTCAAGGAGCTTGATAAGAAGCTCATGGTTCGTGTTATCGAATGCCTTACTGTAATCAATCCAAGCCATGGACAGAAGGCGTCGATACCTGATCGAGTCCTGGGTAATACACCTGTCTATTAACAGGTTCTCCCTTCAACCTGCCAGCCCTCTCTTGCATCCACGTTGTTCGACTATTGCACTCCATACCGGCTCGATAGATGTCAATATCCTCTCTTTGAGGATGCCAGTGAATAGCTTGTAGCTTGTGTTTAAACAAGCTATGGGCCTGTAGTTCTTTGGACATGACAAATCTCCGGCCTTAGGGATCAATACCGTGCGTCCTTCCACTAGCCACTGTGGGACGGGTTGTTCTCCGTTTAAGAAAGTAGTAAATATACGAGCTAGATGTTGGTGCGTAGAAGTAAACTTCTTCCACCAAAAGTTGTTGATTTTATCTGGCTCTGGCGCCGAAAAGTTCTTAGTTCTAGCGATAACTTTCTTCACTTCTTCAGCAGTAATTAGTGGACACTCTTCCTCTGGATCTTGTAACCTTTGCCTTTGGCAAAAGTTACGAAAGAGTGATATATCGGAAGCGTCTTCATTTAGCTGATAAGTATCTCCATATACTTGCTCCCAGAAGATTTGAATCTCTTCTCGACTAGGCGGATTTTTAACTACACATGACGCTTTATTGAACAGACGGGAAGGATTAGTAGAAAAGGTGGAATTTTCCTGAATCCACTTAACTCGCCGTTCAAGGCGCTGTTTCGCTGTTGAAAGAGATCTTACTTTTTGCGTCCAGTGCTGCTTGATGGTCGACAGTTTACACTTGTTCAGCGTGTGATTTGCTTTCCTCAAGTTTCGAGCAAGTGCCCTAACTTTTGGAGTGAACTTTTTATTTGCTGTTATGTAGCTAATCACGCACTGAACATTTGATGCATGCCGTCTCGCCGTTTCAATTTTGAACTGAAGCTGTGCAATACGCTCGCGTGTCTTACTCAGACGTACCGAAGTTTCGTTACTTCTATCGTCGCTAAGCAGGGAGACCGCCTTCTCGTAAACTACACAGTTCAGATTCCAGAGATTAACATCTTCGGGGAGCAAATCGCGGAGAGCAGTATTAGCTTCAGCTAATTTATCCATCCTGAGGAAGACTTTTTGGTGGATAGATCTCCTACTTCTCATGTTGACATTATCGGCTATCTGCAAAGGTGGTCTTGCTGGAACGGGTGGAATGTTCGCTGGAGGATGCTGCTCCTCTACCTGTTGATAAACAGCTTCATATCCGTTTTTTCGCAAGAAGGATACCTGATCTCTCAAATACTGAGGCGTTTTATGAGCATATTCCGGGTGCATATTGCCCCAACGGTCATGCAACCTCTTCATGAATCCTCTCCGCGCCGGTAAGCTTCTTTGCCAACAGGTAAGAAGGTGCCTCCTGAGTTGGTCCGACCATTTAAATCGATGTTCTCGCGTTTGTCCGGGGTCATTGCCTGGTCGTCGCCTCGGTTATTATTATTATTATTATACCATTAAGCCTTTTCCCTTCCGGGGTAGACGTGACTTGCTCGGTTGGAAAGTAGTGAAATAGGTATATAGGTATGAGGTTGATCGGTATATGGGTATAGGGTGGATGGGTATGTAGGTGAAGATGTTTTAGATTGATCTGGAGTTCTCGTGTTATTTATATAAATGACACGTTCACTCCGCAACACTGCTCCGACGCAGGTTGCTGATCAATCTCTCTAGCGATCACCCCAAGTGAGGAGCCTCACAAAATTATTATGTATGGTTCCCCACCTGGGCCCATTAGTATCCAAGGTCTTTGTTTCAGGCATCATTCACTTTATTGTCACTCTATTTATAAACTATTTGTCGCCACATATTTCTGTCCTGGCATACTACTCTAGCTTCATTCACGTCCATGCATTTTTTCATGCAGGCTCTTGTATTTCTATGGCTTCTTATGTCTCTTCGTATTAGTGTCGCATTCACAGATTCTAACCATTCTCTCGGCGGTCTACCTCTGGGCATTCTGCCATTTACTTTACCTTTATACACTTGCTTGGTCAGTCGTTCATCTTTCATTCTTTCAAGATGTCCGAACCACCTCAGCTGATTTCTTTCCCATATGTCAACTAGTGTCTCCCCTGTACCACATTCTTTGAGGATTGTCTCGTTTCGTACTTTGTCCGTCAGTGTTTTCCCGCATATTATGCGCAGAGGTTTCATGCCGATCGCGTTGATTTTACTCCTGTCCTTTTCTTGACAGGTCCATGTCTCGCTACCGTATAGTACAGTCGGTACGAAAATAGAGTTATGTATGGCCATTTTAGCTTTTTTTGATATGTTTTCATTTGTGAGGATGGACCCTGCTCTACCGATATCCTGCTTACCCTTATTTATGCGCCTATCTAATTCTCCATCTATTTTTCCATCGTTAGCGAATAGACTTCCTAGATATATGTACTTGTCAACTTGTTCTAATTTCTCATCATTTAGGACTATGTTGCATATTGTTTTCTCACTTTTTCCCTCAAACACCATGACTTTCGTTTTATTCACGTTAATTTTGAGCTCCATGTTCTTCATGCCTGTATTAAGTTTATTCAACATTTTTTGCAAGTCTTCGACTGATTCTGGCATAACAATCTTGTCATCCGCGAAAGCCAACCCACGTACCTTGACGGTTTCGAGATCTACACCTTTTTCGTCGAAGAGGGCAGTTCTAAGACACTTATCCATGAATATGATAGATAGCCACGAGGACATAACGCATCCTTGTTTCACGCCTTGCATAATATCGAACCATTCACTCTTTTTCCCATTTACCCTTACACTCGCTTTACTACCTGTATATATTGTTTTTATTGCTTGTAGGAGCCCTCCATTCACTCTATACTCTTTAAGGACTTCCCAAAGTTTACTTCTATTTACCGTGTCGAATGCTTTTTCTAGATCGATAAATGCACAGAAGACTTTCTTTCCTACTCTCAAACTTTTTTCTGCGACCTGTCTTAGGCTAAATATCTGATCCGTACACGATCTTCCTGGCATAAATCCACTTTGGACTTCCCATATTTTCTCTTCTGTAATTTCCATTCCCCTACGGATAAGTATTTTTGAGTATATTTTACTTACGGTACTTAGTAGGCTGATACCTCTGTAATTACTGCAGTTACTTTTATCTCCTTTTCTTTTGTATATTGGTACGATAATCGCTTTTCTCCAATCGTCTGGGACTTCTCCCGTTTCGATACATAAATTTATTAATTCGCACAACCTGTGAGGTATGTACTCGCCACCGTATTTAAGCATTTCAGCGCTAATATTGTCTATACCCGCAGCCTTACCGTTTTTCAAGTTCTTAATTATATCTCTGACCTCAGTGACACAGATTTTTGCAATTGGGTTTTCTAATGCGTTATCTTCTATGTCGCAGTTTTGTTGTCCGATATTTTCACCTCCCAATAGTTCTTTGAAAGACTCTTTCAAAGCATCTACTATTCCGTCTATATCATATAGCATTTCGCCTTTGCTGTTTCTCATGCTAGCAAACTCTGTACTTTTACTTTCCTTCAACTGTTTATATAATAGTTTCATAATTCCTTCAAAGCAGTTTTTTATTTTATTCTCATCTTCTGTTCTGATTTTCTCTTTACTCCCTTTGACCAGTCGTTTAACTTTCCTATTTTGTGTCTGTAATCATTTTTAAGTCTAGTTCTCTCCTCATCGCTAAGACCTGTCATGTTCAGCTTTTTATTGTGCGCTTCTTTCTTTTCTTTTTGGGCTGCCGCAATTTCATTGTTCCACCACGCATCGCCAGACTTTCTTCCTACAACCGCTGTACCACATACTTCGGTCGCAGTTTTGACAACGACATCCCGTAATAAAGTCCACGCGCCCTCTATATCTTTATTGCTTATAAGCGCTTCCCACGTTGCCTTATCTATGCTTTCAGTTAACCTCTTTTTAAACTCTGTTTGCACTTCTTGTCTCTGTAAATTTTCAATTTTTATTCGTGTTTGTTTCGTTTTCTTTGTTTTCTTTGTTCTCCATCCCTGCCCTAAGTTTATTTTTCAGACTAAAAGGTAATGATCAGAATTGCATTCGGAACCCCTCATGACTCTTGTATCTTTGACTAGTTCTCTTAATCTTTCATCCGCTATATCAAAGTCAATTATGATGTGGCTATTTCCTTTACGCCAGGTGTACATGTGGATCATTTTATGTCTAAACCAAGTATTTGTAATAAATAGGCCCTTTTCTAAGCATAAACTAACTAGCTTTTCCCCGTTATAATTTTTTCTTGTTGGATCTCCAAAATTACCTAGCACCCTTTCTGTATCTGTATCCTGACGTTGGACACCGACCCATCCGTTCATATCTCCTAGCAGAATTATTCTTTCACCTTGATCGCAAATACTTATTGTATCATTTAGAGTGTCCCAGAAGGCGTCCTTAACTTCCCTCGAATCGCTATCAACTGGTGCGTAGCACGCTATGATAAATAATCTTCTGATTCCTACCTTCGTTCTAGCCCACAGCAATCTGGGTGATACAAAATTATGCTCTATGAGATGATGAGTTGCTTTTTCATTCATAATTAAACCGACCCCTTGACTACGATGCGATTCGCTATCTACTCCTGACCATATTTCACAACCGCCTTTCAACACCCCATTTCCTATGTTTCTAAATTCGCAACCCTTTTTCTTTGTCTCAGGTACACAAAGAATATCTAGTTTCCTTACGTGCATAGTTTCTCGTAGTTCTCTTATCTTAAGATCATTCACTTCTCTAGCATTCCAAACACCCAGTCTCCATTCATCGCCCGAAACAAGACCTTTACGTTTACCGTGTGCATGCCTCTGGTCAATCCGAGTTTCAGTCCATTCCGAGGCTACTTTATTGTTTGTATTATTCATGTTCAGATTGTACTCCCAACTATCACCTGTATGCCCGAGATTTGTTTTTCGAGTCGAAATCATGTCCGAATTAAATGTAGATAATAGGAATGTAGTTAATACCTCTTTTAATTCTTCAAGATACATAGTTTAAAGTTTAATAGAAATTGTAAATTTGACACTATTCATCCCTAAAGGACACTTAGGTTCACTGAGACCACATAGGATTTCCGATTTCTTTCCGATTGTCTATGTTTTTTTTCAAGTATTTTCATCCGATAGTTAAATTACCATTGAGGTTTTGGGGATTTTTTTTTTCTATTTTATATTGTTTCAACATCACTCATGATTTTTTTTTTCAGTCAAAAATATCTGGACATGTATTTGGAGGTTATGTGTTAATCTATCATTATAATGAAGAAATATATCGAGTAAGTAAAATAAATTTTCAACTGAAAATCAAACGAATTTCCGACGAATGCATTTTCAACCAAAGAAATTCATTTTTAACCAAGAAGGTGAAATTTCAACTAGGGAGAGTACTGTTTGACCAAAAAAAGACGGATTTTCAACCAGTAGTTCAATTTCCACCGAAAACAGATTAATTTTCAATGAAATAGTATAATTTTCAACTAACAAGAATTAATTTCTATCAGAAAAAAAAATTAATTCTAAATAAGAAACGTCTCATTTTCAACCAAATATCTTAATTTTCAAAGGAGTCTCCAACCAAAAAGATGAATTAGTCAACAAGAAGATTAAATATTCACCCACAAAAATCGAATTTTCATTAAAATACAGGAATTTCAAACCGAATATTTGAACTTTTAACATAAGATAAATTATGAATCAAACATGCACGAGTTAAGTTTTCAGTTAAAACAATTAATTTTCATCTAGAAAAAATAATTTTCAAGAAAATAATTAAATTTTGGAAGAGGAAGGGTTTTCAAGTAAAATGATGAATCGTTAACCAAATAGATGAATTTTTAACAAAGTAGTTCCACTTCAAACTAAGTAATGGAATTTTTTACCAAGAAATATGAATTCTCAACGAAAAACGTGATATTTTATATTTTAACCAAAAAGGATTTAAAAAAGTATGTCTTTTTCCACTCTAGAATATTTTTGTAAAATTACATGGCCATTACATGTCCAACGGCCATACCACGCGGAAAAAAACAGTTCTCATTAGATCACTGAAGTTAAGCAGTGTTGGGCGTGGTTAGTAGGGCTGGGCGGTTATGGGAATTCATAACCGGTTATCGGTT
>CAKNXH010063201.1:355555-378125 GCA_932178445.1 Andricus quercusramuli
TGTTTTAAATTCTCTTTAATGAGCATATTCTCGAGAGCATTCGCTCATCATAAATTCTTGGGCATTTAAGAACTCTACATACGTTACATATAATCAAGACAGGCTTAACATAATTTGTTTTTGCAATTCATACATCTTTTTTGTCACACCATTTATTAAATCATGAAAGTCATAACAAATTTTAATTATAGAATTATATTTAGTATTGTATTCTCCATTTCTATTGTGTTTGCTATTATAATATTATACAAAAAATACATTCAATGATAAAAATTATAGTTAAACTGGCAACATTTTCTGTGAACAACATTTTTAACAGTCATTAAGATGAATCACTATAATTATTAATTTTAAATTACAATAATTATAATTGAATTATATGTATCATATCTAATTATTGTATTTGTAATTGATAATTATTGAGATATTTAGTATTGTATTCTTCATTTTTTTTACTATGTTTGCTGTTACAATAATTATAATGATAATTACAATAATTATAAATTATTGATTGATTATTTCGTTTATAATTATTGATTATCAGTTAATTCTTTTGTTTGTTATTATTAATTAATAAATAATCATTTTACTAGTGATTATTAATTATTCATTAGAATTTGTAATAAAGTAAATAATAAAACCATTACTTTAGCCAGCTGTACACAACTAGTAACAATTATTTATAATGATTTCTGTAATAAGAAGCACAATACAAAAAAAAATTTCAAACACTCTGCGTTCTCTTCAGAATCGATAGTGTGAATAGTATGGGATTATAATTCTTCAAATATATTGTAAAGAAGCACTTGGAATGTTTTAATAGCTAGCTCTTTTACATTTTATACTCTTTATAAATATAAGAAAAATGTTCCTGATTTTTATTTTAGCTTTATACGATTATTTAATTATTTATTATTTCTTTTTTCGAGTTTTTTCTGCAATTAACACATGCAGCGTTAAAACTGCTTCAAACTTCTCGCTTGGTGTCCTTTTGAAAATGGTGGTCGCTGTACGAATTCCTACGGGCCATTTGATTGGTTCACTTTTTTTTAGTTGCGCGTGGCGAGACTATAGCTTCTTGGATCATGACTCATACCCATGTGAATTTGTCACTGATCGCCAAGACTCAGCGCGCCTCTGAAAATTCTCGCAAATAGTCATGGAGTGTTTCCCTGACTCGTATTCGATATCTTTGTTCCTAAATCACGCACTTATTCAATTCAAGTCTTCGATAATATGAGTTTTTCTTATATTCATCTGATGACTGAATAAATGTGCTTGAAAACTTCCATAACTTTTCTCCATTTTTCCATGAAAATTTATGACCACTTCATAGTGTAACGGGTCAGAAGAATCACTTTAAATACTTTTTATTGTGCCTGAACTATATCGCAGGACTTCTTTATTGTAAGAGATCTTTGTCGGTCAGGGGTACCAAACGGACTAACTGCCCCGCACAAGGGAAGCAGTGGCAACGGGCCCTTGCTTCTGGGACTCGAAGAGTGGGGAGGATAGAAGATCCTTTGACATTCCTGTTACAATCCCCTTCTTAGATTAGGTTTAGTCTCTAAACATTTTTACTAGATTTTATTTTAACATTAGTAGTCTTAATTCTACGATCTACATCTTTTATCTCTGCAGTAGGTGCAGTAGGAGCGACAGTGTAATGCACTGTTGGTGTTGCGGTGACCTGGGTTTTTACGCAAAATATACAAATCTTTTTAGGAATACATTCACGAAGTCGGGCGAAGATTCCACATTTGTAACACATAAAAACTATGATTGCAGCAATTGATGTATATCCTAAGTACTGCAGCCAACTGATGGCCTGTTCTGTCCAGGTTCGCGTTCTACTGTCTCTAGTGACCTTATCTATTGCATTTTCGATGTCGTCGACTGATTGTTTTAAATTATTTAAATTGAGAGGCCTAATTTCTTGTGTCAACGGTATCAGCATATCTTTCATAGAATCTAATTGTTTGTCGGTATACGGTAATGAAATATTTTTCCTATAGCTTATTTCTCTTGTTATTGTGTCGGTAGAGCTTAATTTTAATATAATATTTAATCCGTTCAATATACATTTATCCTTACTCACAATCTTCGTAGGGCCCTGGATTTTAATTTTATCATGACCTGATTCACACAATGCATCAACCTCTAGTGGTTCGTGGGGTATTAAAATGTATCCATTCATAAGTGGTATAAAAGCGATGTTCATACTTTTAAAGGGGGAATATTTGCACTCATCCTTGATTGTCTTTACATTCATCCGTAATATGCTATTCTCGCAGCTATTAGTTTCTGACATTAAATATGTGGGTTGCGTTCGTTTACAAATTTTCATCTGACCATAATTTTTACATAGTTCTAATATTGTTCTATCGGTAGGTACATATGTAGTGTGCCCCTGTCCCATCAATAAGTATTCGTAATCAGGAATTATGGCAAGGAAAACTGAACCAATTTGTTTGGGAATAGGAATTAAGTGTTCAGTTTCATAGATTTCGGTTTCTTGGATAGGAATGTGGATGGAATAAAAAAATCGATTCTTTGTAATAGCCACGTTGACTGTCGAGACGTCGACGATATGCTGGAAGTTTGTCTGTTTTAAAGGGATGGTGTATTTGACGTTGAACTTTTCTTCGAATTCTTTCATCTCCATTATCAGGATTGCTGGTGTTAGGAGCTGAGGATGGACTATTCCGTTTTTTCCGTCATTTATCGCATTTATCAGTAAGTTGATATATTCACCCAATTCATCAACTATCATCATGCAAATCGCCATTTGGTTTGAGATAGCTATATTTTTAGTATTTCTGTTTGTTCCGTTAACTGTTTAATTGATGCGATTATTATTTTCTCGACTGTGTATTTCAAGTGTCTTAAAATCGGTAGAGGCTGAATTCAACAATACTTTTATAATCTTAGTTCGATTAGAAATACTTTGTGACATGACTTTGTTGTCATTGAACAGTTTATCTAGCTCTTCGTTGATATATTTCATATCGTTTTCACTTAGAGTACCAAAAAGTGTTTTCGATACATCGCCTATGAAGTTAAAAAACCCTCTTTTAGCTCGCGTTTTGCCTAGAAGTTAGTTTAAAAGATTTCTCTGATTGTTAAAACGCTGTATTCTTGATTTTATTAAATTCAGCTCAAATTGTTCTAAACAGTCATCACATTGATGTGACACGGATGCGAAAATGTGTTGCAATGATTCATATCGCTCGTCTATTTCGTTGGTCTCTACTCCTAATATCATATTCCAGGTGTCATGATAGAGTTGAGCCTGCCCTAATTCTTCCGAGTAAATAGTTACCCCGGTTAGATCAGTTGTGATGACCTCAGCCGATATGATCTTCAATATCCATAATAAGATTAGGGCCATCATCTGAAACATCATTGGTAAGAGGGCATCAGTTGATTCGAATGTATTCTAGTTCGCTTGTCGTTAAACAGGATTGTGTAATTATTGTTCTCCTGTCTCTCTGTAATTACTGCTGGGCCTTTCCAGGAGGGAGAAAGTTTGTTCTCTGGATGGTTATTAATGAACTTGACCAGGTCCCCAGCCTCGAAGATACCTTGTGGTATAGAAATTTTTGAATCCTGTAACTTTTTGTATTTGATTTTTTGTATCTCTATTTTTTCTTTTGCCTTTTGGAGATAGTGTTCATGCTTTCTTTTCCATAGATTAATTAATTCCTTGTACCTGACATTTGGCGTGGTGCTTAACATCGAGGGCAAATTTGCATCTCTCTCAAAGGTCAGTTGAAAGGGCGAGTATCCGGTGCCTTCATGTTTCATGGTATTGTATGCCATACAAATTATTTTTAAATTTTGATCCCATTCAGTGCTATGATCTTCGATGCTGGTTTTCAGTAAATTTTTAATAGTCGAGTGGGCTCTTTCGAGTGCTCCATTGCTTTGTGGATGATAAACTGTGGTTTTCATGTGCCTAGTTCTGAATAGATTTTCAAAATTCTGTACCAGTTCAGATACAAAGTTTTGTCCCTGATCTGTTAAGATATTCTTTGGTGCTCCGAATAGATATATGTAGTGGTCGAATAACCCTTCTATAATACTTTCAGATGCCGCATTCTCAAGAGGTATCAAGATTAAGTACTTTGTGAGCATATCTTGGATGCTGAGAATATATTCGTTTTCTGAAAGTGTCCAGGGTAAAGGTCCGAAAATTTACATGGCTATTTTATCGTTGGGGTTCACAGGCGTGTCTGGAATAATTGCTGGACATTGTCTTTTAAATATTTTTCCATTCTTCAAGAGTTCTAGCTCTTTCAATGGTTTTGTTCTCCCCAAAATGTTGTGCCGTAATAGATCCATGTGATTCCTTCATAATTTCCCATTTTTCTTCTTGAGTGAGCTCTGCTCGTGGTGTGTAGCAGGTGTGAAATTGATGTTCTTCATGCTTTTGGCTCAAGAAGTTGAGATAGTCCTGGATCTTCACCTTTTCTAAAGGGGTAATTGTTGGATCTATGAAGTAGTAACGTTGGTTGTTAGTTTAGAGGCCATGGCCTCTCGGTTTATTCTGTCCAATACCTCCAGCCATTTAGTCTCGTTAAATTGAGGTAGTTTATATTGAGATGTGTCCTGGATTCCTTTCCTTTCTTTGGATATAGTGCGCCAGAGATTACCTCCGGCATTAGGCTTAACATTTTCTCTGCTAGGCATTCTGTTTGTGATGTATTTTTTATATTCTCTTAACAAATTTTCTCTCCCATCCGTTAATCCTTCCTCATCTGAGATAAGTTGGTCTGCATCCATGCGACGCCGAGGAAACTCTCTGGACGTACCGGCTGTTTCTTGTCCTATTAATTCCTCTTCTCTTTCCACATCCAGCTCAACTTCTTCTGCTGTATTTTGTAGAGAATCTTCTTCTTCTTGAACTGGGAATAGTCTAGATAGACAATCTGCAGCTTTATTTTCCTTTCCTTTTACGTGTTCGACAGTGTAAAGATATTCTTCCAAACGTAATCTCCACCGTAACAATCGTGAAGAGGGATCTTTCACGTTGTATAGCCATATTAACGCCTGATGGTCCGTTTGGATTATAAACTCTTTCCCAAGAAGGTACTGTCTTAAACTTTTACATGCCCAAACTATTGCTAACAATTCCTTTTCCGTTGTATTATAATTGATCTCGGCTTTGTTTAACGTCCTTGATATGTAACAACAGGGATGGCCGTTTTGGGATAGTACTGCGCCTAGTCCGTGATTAGATGCGTCTGTCGTTAAAGTGAATTTCTCCTTGTAGTTTGGAAAACTCAAAACCGGTGCTGAGCATAATAGTTCTTTTATTTTGTCAAAGGATTCTTGACAATTCGTTGACCAGTCAAAAGGTGTCTCCTTTTGTGTTAGATTTGTAAGAGGCTTACAAATTTAAGAGAAATTTAAGAGAAATTTTCTATAGTACCCTGCGAGTCCTAAAAAGCTCAGAACTTGGGTGACATTCTGTGGTGGTTTAAAATCTCTTACTGAATGTATTTTTGCGGGGTTAGGTTTCACGCCGTCTTCAGTTAACAAATGTCCTAAATATTCGAGTTCTGGGCGTAAATACTCGCACTTGTCAGGTTGAAGTTCTAATCCCGTTTCTCTGAGTCTGTCAAATAGGCTTACTAGGTTCTCGTTGTCTTCCTTTAAAGTTGAGCCGAATACGACAATGTCGTCGAGGTACCAGAATAGGAGTACACGATCTTGTCTCTACGGAGCAATTTAGAGATCAAGCGACCCTATCTTTGGAAGACAATCTGGAAAGCGGAAATCACTACGGTGGTTAAAATCGAGGAACTCCGGACTGTTCCTACGGTGCAGCCCGACAACCAGGAAGCAGAATTAGCAGTAGTGGCAACGAAATCTCTACGGAGGTTAATATCGAGGGATAAATCAAGGACTCCGGACTGTTACTACGGTGCAGCCCGACAACCAGGAAGCAGAGTTTCAACAAAGAAAAAGTAAGCGAGTTTTTAGAAAATAAGATAGAAAATTTTTGCTGACGCGTCGGTATACTGTTGGCATAGCACGACCCCGTAAGCGCAGAATTGATGTCTGAAAAATAAATTATTTAGAAAATAAGCTAGAAAATTTTTGCTCAGACGTTGTTATACTTTTGTAATGAGATGTAATGAAATCACGCAAGTGCAGTGCTTAAAATCAATATAAAATATATTGTTACGCGTTCGCGACACTTACACCCGAAACTCGCAATCAGGTGTAAAGCTGGCTTTCCACGCCTATAGGGAAAATTTAAGTACACACTATCCCACACACACAGACAGTTCCACAGATTCTGATAGCACAATCTCTGAGCCCTGGACGACCGCTCCCACTATGACTACGGAGAATTCGTCAAAACAAGATCAGGATTTTCTAACACTGATCTTGAACCAACTTCAAATAATCGTTGAGAAACAGGACAGGTTTGAAACTAGCCTCACGACTTTGAACGAAGAAAACCGGAAGCGAGCAGGCGAAATTAGAAGTCTCGCGCAGTTTCGCAATGCCTTGGTCACGGAGGATGAATCGAACGACCATCCACAGCATTCCAAGTCGTCTGAAAAGGAAGCATTGTCGCCACAGCACTCCGAGTCGTCCGAAAAGGAATCGTCGCCAGACGAGGAAATGCACGATCACGACCAAACAGCAGGTGGTCCAGAGAGACTCATCTCGCCCGGCGTTCCCCCAAATTCCTCCGAACAGTATAGTGATCAGTTTCAAAGTGTTCGGCCCATACATTCCGTCCCCCCGGAGAGACCCATCTCGCCCGGCATTTCCCCAAATTCTTCCACACAGTGCAGTGACCAGTTGCAAAGTGTTCGGCCCATACATTCCGTCCCCCAGTGGTCTAATACTTACCCAGAGCCGCGTGTTCGACTTCAGCCCCCAAATCCCGTCATTCAGTGTACTAGCCAACAGCCGGCATCCCCACGTGAATCTGTGAGATCTAGCAGAATAGGTGAACAGCCCCAAAGTTTCTCCGCGCAGTTCATTGACCAGCAATGTGTTCAGGTCGCAAATTCCTTCTCGCAGCATACTAACCGGCTACCAGCACCCGCTCATCGCACTTTTCCGAGAAACAACCCATTGCTACCAGCGATGCACCGAATGGAAAACGTTGAACCGCTTTCCCAGGCAAAAGAAATCATCCGCACGGTCGAGGTTTTAAACGGCCAAGATGATGTTGGCGTACACGGTTTCATTAAGACCGTAAAACGCGCGAGGCTAAGATGTTTCCAACCTAGTTTACTACTGGGCTAAAGTTGCGGAAAATTCCGTAACCATGAACTGTGCAAAAAAATATGCGCAATTTGACTCAAACATTAAAATTAAAGATTGCAGTTTTGACACCAATTTCATCTCTTTTTTAATTCATTTAAATAACTAAAATTTTGAAATTTTGAAATAATACGAGGGCCGTTCAATAAGTCCTCAGAAAATCGAAGATATGACGCTCGTAGTATCAAAAATAGTTTGATTTTAGTATGCATCATTACTCACTAGACAGCTGTTAAAGTCGCAGTTACATCCATCACATGGTATCATTTTTATTCTCGATTGAAGCAAACAATCTTTTTTGTATTTAGAAAAATGAAAAAATGACAGTTTCGAGCGGTGATTAAACACTTACATTTGAAAGGCTTAACACCGAAAGAGATCGAAGCATAGTTGGATGAAGTTCATCGCACATCCTGTCCTGTGTTTGCAAGCTGTATCAACTCAATGGTAAAATTTGAAGAAGCAAGGGCGCCATCCGACGGTGATACAGAACATTAAGATAAAAGATGGCGTCCAGATAATTGAATTCAAAATTAAATAAAATTAAATAAAAGTTAAGAAAGCAATGCAAAAATCAAATAAAAATATTTATGAAGTTGAAACAATAATTCTTCATATATTCTTATTTGATTTTCGCATTGGTTTCTTTGTGAAATATAACTTTACAATAAATTAAACGCAACAACGAAAATGCGTTATAAAAAGTTTTTTTATTTTAAAATATGGGTGTTACATATATTTTTTTAAATATGTGCTTGAAAGAACTCAATCAATTTCTTAACTTAAACAGATCATCAATCAATTAAATAGTAATAAATGAAGGGTAGAAATGCAAAAGGAGTCAAGCGCCAAATTTTCGCAATCAGGTTTATTAGCTCAAAAAATCAGATAAATTCTATTACACATGCCTGCCAAAGGATTTTTTTGGGGCATCATTTTTCAAAATTCTCACTAAAAAAAGAACAGCTGGCGGGGTCAAAAGCCAATGCGTACTTGATCCCGATCGATCGTCGCGGCTGCGCAGTATCGAGAAATCACGATCGTAGCAGACGAACGGACGCGTGTGTTTGGCTTGTGTTTTTGTGTTCACAGTCCGAGAAGCTTTTCTAACCAACAAGTAAAAAATCAAATTTCATTTTTCTCGACACTGGCTAATTATTTGTAATTACTATTGGGTCCCTTCCATTCAGCACTAAATAACCTAAAACCCAATTCCTCATTTTTTGGAAATATGCAAAATTATTACTGCTATCGTCATTTGAAGTTGAAAGGTCAGTTTTATACCATTTCGAAGTCATAATTGGATTTTCAAATTTCGCGAAGTGCATGATTTTTTTAAAACAAACTTTTTGGAAATCAATTCGTCCATTCAATAGCTAGAATTCTAATTTTTAGTTTTTTCTTAAACTGCAAATTGACTCCACAATTGATGTTGAAAGATGTTAACGTCGATACGGACTCCAAATCTAACCTTGAAACGTGACCGGTTTCATTCATTTTCTCGAAACTGGATAGCTTTTTGTGAGAAAACTTTTTTTATTTCGATAGAGCATGAAATTATCTCGAATGCACTTTCTTATTTTTTTCTTAGATGGTCCTGCTGAATTTACAACATGTTTTTAGTCTCTCTTGAAAAAAGTGAAAAATGGCGCTTGACTCCTTTTGCATTTCTACCCTTAAAATATTAATTTGTTAAACATTTACCATACAATTAGAATAAGAAATTGAAATACCATGAATTAAAAATATATATATTTTGATCTGTATTTTTTGCCTATGATATTTGTTGGAAAATCACATGGTTGTTGTAAATTTACACTGATTTCTAGAGATGATGGATAATCGAGCACCATGCAGCTCTGTTTATCACTCTTCATCACTTTCGTCTTCTTTTTAATTTAAGATTTTTAAAAATACTTCAAAATATCCAAACCCGGCGTGAGCTGTCAGCCGGAGCTTTGTTTTGTTTTGTAAGTGAGATTGGATATTTTGGTAGTGCAACTGAGTGCGACAGCGATAAAATGTACGACAGAGGAATGGAGACTAACGCAACTATGACGAGAGACGCCAAGTGCGGGGAGAAACCGACATACAGCGCCATCAGGCGGTGACACAGGTTTTTTTAGTTGATATGCTTCTGCGTGATCGACCATAGGAGTCGGTAGAGCCTGTGTGTTTGCAACTGTTTACAATTGGGTAAATGAGTTTAAAAGTGGCCGTTCAATAGATGAACATCATTCGGGACGGTGAGGTGATCGTGCGGCATTGGCATGGCCACGGTTTTTTGGGATGCACGTGGAATCATCTACACCGATTACTTGGAAAAAGGACAAGCGATAACTGGAGAGTATTTTGTGTCTTAATTGCACCGGTTGAGCGAAGAAATCAAGAAAAAACGTCCTCAGTTGAAAAAGATCCTCTTCCATCAATACAATGCACGGCGTGTGCACACCTGCGCAGTTTCGATGACCAAAATATAGATCGATATACCGATCCATATGGAATTAAAATTCGAGTTATTACAACATCCGTCGTGTTCACCGGATCTCGTCTCAAGTGACTTTTTTATTTCCAAACTTGAAAAAATGGCTCAGCAGACAACGGTTTACGCAGAACGAGGAGGTCGTCGCTCAAACAGATGCCTATTTTGAAGACCTTCTGAAATCCTACTTTTTTTTTCTGTATTTTTCTAAGGAATTATTGAACGACCCTCGTATTTCAATTATAAATGAACATTCGAGATTGCTCTAAATTCCGACAGTTGATTAAGTTTCGAATTGCATGGCATGCGTGTAATGTGCGTCGCAAGATTGTTATCTGGGGTCACCACTGTCCTCTTCTTTCTCTCCTACCTCATCTTCCCTCTCCACCTCAGAACCGTGATCACTGATCGGCATCTTCTCATCCTCCTCCTAGTCAAAATACGTTTCCTCGTCGTCATAGTTGTCGACGCCGTTGTGACCGTTATCACTGTCACTCACCCACAAGTCCACCAACTCACACTTGCGTTAACCAATATACCTTTTAAGGAGAGCACTTTCCGAAGCATTTGTCGAAATATTTTGTACTGGTGTAGTAACACTCATGACATCCTCGTCGTCATCAATGATGATGACGCGACGTCGGAAGCCGTTGGTGTTACTGTATCCATGGGCTCTGCCGATGATTGTGATGCTTGAGCGACCTGCAGGAGTGCCAGAAAAGATAATAAATATTATTATTACTATATTATCATGATTATGAACATACATAAAAATCACAATATTTAAGAAATATAATAATCATCGTGACTTATCGTTCCCGTAGTAATCTCGATAGGAATCAAGTCGGAATCTGCGCTCGTTGGTTTCCGATTTTCGGATCATTAACAGTTCGCGCACAACCACGTTTTCACCGATTGCACTCAGGGCCCTATCGATGCCGACACCATCGAGAAAAGTTAGCAGAAATGTCAAGATTAACCAAATTTCCTGACAATAAATCTCATGGAATCTCCTTTAGGCATGAGGAATGACTTTAATTGCATCAAAAATTTGATCTCGTTTGTTCCTACTTAGAGAATCGATGCATTGACAAGAACCCCGGCTTCTGTTCTTTACGGTTTAATTTTGGACGATATGACTTGTTCTTTAACAACCTCATATAATGCAAAAACTATTCTAATCGAAGAGATTGTACAGAACGCGGCAACGAGAACAGCAGTCACAGCAGCAAATAACGGGACGCAAGGAAACAATGAGAAACTCTATATTTCCGGCATTGTTCTTCAAGCATCTACATTTCGAGGACTCGTTATCATCGTCGTTTGCATCGACGATCACATCAGAAGTATGAAGAGGGTTTTACCGAATATCAAGCTTTACAACTATATTTCTCTGGAAGAATTGAGTGCTTATATTTTGGCAGAGAAAATACACAGTCCATCTAGTGAATTTGTGCATCAAATGGTGAATGTGAAATTTGAGTACATTAAGCAACAGCTAAAGGCGAAATTGTCATCGGACTTTGCAAATTCACATTTTTAACTTTTTTTGCGACCTAACATGTATTCTAAAGGCTCACATTTCAAGCGAAATGAAAGATAAATAATTAATTTGTGTAAAATCTTTTTAAAAAAGACTAAGAAAACAGAGCAAGTTTTTTCGAAGCTTTTGCCCACATATTCAATTTCCAAATATACCTGTCAGATGTTTTATAATAATCCTTTTGCAGATTTTTTTTTTCATTTGTATATCAATTGTATGATTCTTAATGGTCAAAAATAATAGTGTACATTTAATATCACGGACCACAAGTATGTGTATACTTGTATATTTCTCTTCGCGTGAGTGTGTGTAATATGTGAGAGTATGTGTTTGCATTTTCAAAATGAAAATATGACTGGACTTTGCTGAACCAAATTTTAAAACATTTATCTGTAATAATTTTCTGAAACTGAAATCAAAAATGCTTTTACCTAATATGTTTTTTTTCTATTTTCCTTAACCTTCCTTGCGGAACGCAAACCCGGTTCTAATAAGCTTAAAAAGCCTGACCCATGCGCGAAACCGGAAAAAATCTTATATGGGTTCGCGGTTGTGGAACCGAAAAAAAGCTTATATAGGCTCCGCACGTTCCAGTTTTTAGATAATAATTTTCTGTGTGATCCCCTTAAAAAGGCGCCATTGCATACACGTGAAGCAGGCGCAATGTGGCCGCTTCCAGCTCAGTGACGTTCGCGCATGCGCACTCCGCCGCCGGGCGACATGAAACTTTACGCCCGCTACATAAAAACTTTACTCCCGCCACATAATAACCAACCTCAGCTCATACTTATCGATGATCTTCCGCGTGATACTTCAAACGATACAATTGTAGCAATACGCATTTTTGTATGTCGGCTCTTTCTCACATTTAAATGGTAAATCTACCCCCTCCAGTTTTTTTCAGCGAACAGTAATATTTCGAACTAGAAATATACTTTTTCATTCTATTTTGATTTACAAGCTTGCGATACATTAGTTTGAGGTTGGAAATTAATGAATGAATGAGTTCGTTGCCATGAACCACCCTTATTTATATAGATAAACGTTTATTTTTCAGCCTGCTGGCCTTAAAAAATTGACTTGCTTACACATCCATTTTTTACAGAATTTTCTTAAAACTAACCCTTAAAAAACTAACATCCTTCCATTCCTTATCTCTAAGCCGCACGCTCGTATCGCCTTGCCTTCCTCGCTTCGCCTCGCTCGCATATCCCTACTTTTTCGCATTGCCTCGCTTGCCAACCTCTGTTATCGCTCTAATACCTACTACTTATCTACTATTTACAATATTTACATGTTACTTATATCTACTTTCTCTCCTATTTACAATCTTTCCTTCTCCACTCCTCTTCCTCCTTCCTTCTCTTCATCACCATCTTACCCAACACTCCCTTCACCCATGCTACTGCCCTTTTTTCCCCCTTTTCATGCAACAATACCTCCATGCTTATCTCACTTCTTTCTACCTCCACGCACTCCTCCAACCAGTGCTCCACTCTTGCATCCCCCTTTCCACACAGTTCACACATCCTCTTCTCTCGCGAGAGCCAGAACCTATTGAAGCCCTCCATGCACCCACACCTCATCCTCGCTATAAGCTCCTGACTTCCTTTCTCTCCTTTCTCACATAAATATTGCGCTCTTGCACTTGGCATAATCCACACATAGTTCCCGTTGAATCTTGACTCTCTTATTCTCTCTTCCCCTTCTGTCTTCTCTCTCTCCATGCCGTTTTGCTTAACCACGTCATAAACCTTCCTTCCTTCCTCGTGCATCCTTCTCACTTCATCCATCTGCAGTCCATTCATTCTAAAATACCTTTCCCTCTCAGCCTCCATCTTCCCACCCCCTCCCTTGTTCTCCTTTTCCCACCAACACGCCCTAACTAGCCTACTTCCCCCCTCTTCCAAAAATTTCTCCTCATATTTACACGCCCGGCTCCCTGCTAGAATTCCTACACTCGCTCTCCCCGTCTCCCTCCTGACAATATAATTAGGCGTGTTCCTTGCCAACCCCAGGGTCCACTTTACATACCTCTCCTGCGTTCTATTAACCTCTTCACTTTCCTTCCACCCCCACACTTCTACCCCATACAATAGCACACTCATCACTAGTGAATCAAACAATTTCATTCTCCTTCCAAAATCATCTGCGAATAACTTCTTTCCCAACCCCCACACCTGCCTCATCACTACATTTGCCCTCCTCACTCTCTCTTTTATGTGACCATCCACTCCACCATTCCTTCGAAACACGAAGCCCAAGTACACAAACTCTTTCACCTCCTGCACCTCCTTTCCCTTCCACTTCCACTCCCTTCCCTTATCCCTTCCCCCTCCTTTTCTGAACACCATAACCTTGGACTTTTCCACATTCAGCTCTAACCCCTTTTTATCCAGGTATCTTCTCAACCTCTTAATCATCTCCTTTAAGGCCTCCTCGCTGCTTGCCAGCAACACTATGTCATCTGCATACGCTAGTGACCAAATTCTAACCCCTCCTATCCTGACTCCTCCTACCACCCCGGCCTCCAGCTTACTTTCCATATCCGCAATTAAAATCGCAAAAAGCGTTGGGCTAAGTGGACACCCTTGCCTTAACCCCCTATCCATCCAGAATCCCTCCGAAATCCCCTCCCCTCCTCTTACCTTGTCTTTTGTCTCTTCATATATCTCCCTTACCCTTTCAATTAGGCCCCTCTCTACTCCCCTATCCTCCATCGCCTCCCACAACCTCCCCCTATCCACCGATGGAAACGCGCCTTTGAGATCCACAAAAAACGCGTACACTCTCGCCCCTTTCTTCGCTAATTCTCTATCTACCACGTGCTGCAGCACGTAAATATTGTCGATAGTACTCCTACCCGCCCTAAATCCCGCCTGCGTCTCCGGCAATATTCCTTTCCCCTCAACATCCTTCCGCAGTCTCTCTGCCACCACCATCGCATATACTTTATACGCCGTATTCATTAGCGTAATCCCTCTATAATTTTCCTGCATATCTCTATCCCCTTTCTTATACAGTGGCACTATTAAGCCTTCTCTCCACCCTCCTGGGAATCCCTCACCCCTCCAAACTTTCTTCACTACCTCCTTCAGCCTCTCCCTAACCTCTTGTGTACTAAACAGCCATGCTTCGTTCTCTACCCCATCCAGCCCTGCTGCTTTTGACCTTTTCAACTTCCTTATCTGCTTCTCTATCTCCTCGTCATTCAACTCCTCAATCTCTGCCTCCCCCGTTCTTCTACTTCCCCCATCCGTCTTCCTTGAATCTGAGCCCTGGAACGATTCTTTAAAAAATTCCCTCCACTCCTCACTCCCTATCTTCTCGCTGACGCCCACCCTGCGCTTCCTAAACCTATTTATTATCTTCCAGACGTCCCCCTCCGTCTTAACATTTGCTAACTCCTCTTCCAGCTCTTTCTCCTTTTCCTGTTCTTTCTTCTTACACATCAATCTAAACCCCTTCCTCGTTTCTACGTACTCCTCCCTTCTCGCATTACCCTCTTTCCACTTCTTGTACTTCCTCTTCACCTTCCTTTTCATCTTTTTACATTCCCTATCCCACCATGGCTTCACCATTCCTTTCTTCTTCTTTCTGAATACCTTCTTTTGCACACACCCTTTCACGTTCTCTTTCAGATCCTCCCATATCTCTTCCACAGACTCCCCTCCAAAGCGTACCTTTCCTAGCCGCTCCTGATACTTCTCTATCGCCTCCCTCGTCCAGGTCACCCTCTCCCCTATCGAGACTTCTTCCCCGCCTTGTCTTCCTCCACCCTCACCTCTTATCCACAGACTTAATGGCTGATGGTCTGATTCCACCCTCCCCTCTACTGCGAATTTTTCCGTCTCCTCCCATCCTTGCATATTCATTACCACGTAGTCTATCACCGATACCCCCACCTTACTTACATACGTGTATTCTCCCTCTTCGTCCCCATTAGCCATACCATTCGCCACTGCCCACCCTCTATGCTCCATCCAGTCCCTTAGAATCTCTCCCTCCTTATTTATTATCCTATCCTTCGAATTCCTTTTGAAGCTCTCCCCTTCCCTGTAAAGGCCCCCTTCCCTTCCCATCCTCGCATTAAAATCCCCACCCAGTATCACCATACCCTCCTCTCTTTCGCCTAGCAATTCTTCCACCCTTTCTTTAATTCTTTCCATCCCATCCTTATTGTACACTGTCACAAACTTACACGGTATCCCTCCTATTTTTACTTCCCTCATTTGCACTCCCTCCCTCTCTTTCTCTCCATGAACTTCTTCCTCTAATCCATCTCTAACCCCCGTTATAATTCCCCCACTAGCCCTTCCTTTTTTCTTCACTCTGACCGCCTCCTGGAGTCTCCACTTGTACCCCCTTGGCAGTTTTGGCTCTATTCTGTCCCATTCCTTTCTTTCTACCCACGTCTCAACCAGTCCCACAACATCAAATTCTTGTACATACCTCCCTTGGTGAAAAAATACGTATGCAAATAATGACATTTTCATTTGATTTGAAAAAAAAGAATGAATGTTATTTCGTGATGCCAAAATAGTGATTAAACAACTTATCACCAGCACCAAGGCGTGAACTACCCCTGTTTAACATAACAGTTTAGTTATTAATAATATCCAGATTGCTTGAAATTTTGAATGTAAATCTAAGGTGATTCTGCAGTAGTCACAAAATACACTTTTGTTTGTAAGTAGACTCCGTTTTCTACCATTTGTTTTCAAAACCTTGAAGAGAAACAGTTTCTTTACCTTGAGAACGACACTTCGTATAAAGTATACTTTTCATACTTTTTAACCGTACTGCTTGATATATCGTGTGGGCAGAACCCGGTAAGAAGGCTTGCATTAAAAAGCACTGGAGAATTTCATGCATGCAGTGGTAACGTGATAAATATTGAATACTTCTGGATCCTCTTTCTGTCCTCCCATTCCACAGCAGTATAAGTAACCTCTTAAATTTAATCTATTTCTGTATCCAGCGGCGATAATATTTTTCTGAATACTTTTGGATATAACAAAGAAACTAAGAAATAGAAAAAATTTTAATCCCTGTTAATTCAGCACATTTCGCTACTTTTATTTACTTTTTTCTTGATAATAAGGAGGTAAAAAGCATTTAAAAAATCTGCCCGCCTCGCGGGCGATTTCTCATCGCGCGCGGCTCGCTTCGCTCGCAAGTTTGAGCGCGCCTAGGGAGCGCAACTGTTGATTCTCACGCTTCGCGCTCGATACTATATTTACCTCGCGCTACGCGCTCGGTCTTCGTATTTCCCCCATATTTATGCACACACCTCTTAAAGTTAAAGGTCAAAGTTTCGACAACTGTAATTTGGTGATTGTGAATTCTCTTTTGTTAAAGCTCCTTCGGCTTTGACGAATACATTCTCATCGCGTACCTCGTGCTTCGCACTCGATTTTGTCAAAAATGCGAAACTTCCTAAATTATATGTTCAACATTATTATATCTAATGTATATTACATTTATTTCTGTACGTCAGCCCGTGATTGCTTATTAGATATTGCAAAATAAAGTACGAATTGTATTTATCATGATTACTTCAATATTTGTTCCTGATTGTGCATTTAGTTTCATCCTCAGCTACCGTGACAATTTTATATTATTCCAACAAATGTATATTATTGAAATTCATAATATGAATTGATATTAAAAACAGACGTATTTTCCTTTTCTTGTATTTATAATTGAAGAAAGTGCGCATCCTATGAAAAAAAACTGTTATTATGCATTTTATTGCAACTTGTGTCGTTTTTCCATTAATTTAATTTGTTTATGTTCAATGTTATTTTTTACGGTTTAAACCAAAAATACGCATCCTAGCGTGAAGTGGTTCTAAGAAAATTTTTATAACAAAAGTTTATAAAAAATTTGTTGATCATTTTTGGTTGAACAACTTTTGTCTATTAATTTTTTTTTGCGTTTCTTGTGTGGTTTTTCCAAAAATTCAATTTTTTTATTTTTAATGCGATTATTTATGATTAAAATAAAAAATACGATTCTTTAAAAAAATTATTTATGAAAAGTTTTTATAGCTCTTTTTTGTGTGAGCAACTTTTGCCTATTAATTTTTTTCATAGTTTGTGTCGTTTGTCCAAAAATTTAATTCTTTCATTTTTAATTTTATTTTCTAAGATTAAAGCAAAAACTATGGATTCTATCAGAAAGTGTTTGCCAATAAATTTGTAGATCTTTTTTAAATGCATATTTTTTGTCCATTCGTCTTTTTACGTACCTTGCGTTGTTTTTCCAAAGATTTAATTTTTCTATTTTTAATGCTATTTTTTACGAATAAAACAAAAACTACGCACCCTATCAAAAAGTGATCCATAAAAAATTTGTAGATTTTTTTTTACATACACAATTTTTCATTCTTTATTTTTCTCCATATCTTGTATATTTTGACCGCAAAATGGAAGTTTCGATTTTTTATTATTTTTTTGCGATAAAAATTTTAATTTTCGATTTTTCAAAGAAATTGAGAAAAGTCTTATAACAATATTGTAGGGTGTTCAAAAAGAAACATTTTTCTTCTTCTGAATTTTTTTCTTATCGTGCCTCTCCCCCTTGGCGCATACGATATTTTTTATCACAAATGGATGATTTCAGGCATTTCTCGAAATACAGTCATGATTTCAGTCCATACTAGATTTTGTGTAATAAAGCATGAAATTAATGTTAATCTAATCTATGGTAATTTTAGAGGTGATTTATGATAACTTATTATAGATTACCCAAAATTCATTTTTTTAAATTTCCATGAATTACCGGAAATTTATGGAACATTTCGGTAATTTATGGTAAGTTTACAAGAGAATATGGTAACTTACCCAAAATTCATTTTCAAACATTTTCATAAATTTCCGGAAATTTATGAAAAATTTCCATAAACTTCCGGAAATTTATGAAAATTTTGGGTAACTCATGGTCATTTTACAGGTAAATATGGTATCTTACCATGGAATACCCAAAATTCATTTTTGAACATTTCCATAAATTTCCGGAAATTTATTAAAAATGTCTGTCATTTATGGTAAATTTACAGGTGAATATGGTAACTTACCAAACATTCATTTTGACAAATTTCCATAAATTTCCGGAATTTTATGAAAAATTTCGGTAATTTATGGTAATTTTACAGGTAAATATGGTAACTTACCATGGAATACGGAAAATTCATTTGTACAAATTTCCATAAATTTCCGAAAATTTATGCAAATTTTCGGCCATTCATGGTAATTTTGCAGGTATATACGGTAACTTACCCAAAATTCATTTTTAAAAATTTCCATAAGTTTCCGGAAATTTATGAAAAATTCCGGTAATTTATGGTAATTTTACAGGTAAATATGGTAACTTACCATGGAATACGCAAAATTCATTTGTACAAATTTCCATAAATTTCCGGAAATTTATGGAAAATTTCGGTAATTTATGGTAATTTAAGGTAATGTTATAGGTATATATGGTAACTTTCCATAAATAACTGCAAAATTCTATTAACTGCAACCAAAATTTCATCTCAGTTTTTACCGTGAGTGGGCTGATAATCATAAAATGCAAGCTTATAGATGCATAATCTTCATTATTCATCTCTGACGTCACTTTTCAGTCCCTAGGGAGTAAAAAGTAGAGCTTTAGCCCCGCTTCATAGGCGTCGAAAAGGGCTGAACTCATGCATGTGTCATAAAAAACAATTTTTATTTTTTTTCGACAATTTAAATTAAATTTTTTTTTTTTTTAATCATGCTTCTAATTTTTTTTCTTTTCTTCTTACATACTTTAAAGTCATGCAGAAGAAAAAGTGGGCTGGAAATAATTTCATGGTTTGCTCTAACTTGCCCCTAAGCTTACATTTAATTATCTTGAGATGATTTTTTATGTGTACGTATGATATATAATCATAACGTGGTACACCAAAACGTAAAAATCTCGATTTGACTACGAAATAATTTCCAGTACACTTTTTCTTCTACATGACTTTTAAGAGTGTAAAAATGGTATTTTTTAAAGAAGCAATTTTTCTTTTGAAGTATGGTTCTTTTTTGAAAAAATCAATTTTTATTTTTATTTTTGAAAAAAAATCATGATGAAAAAAATTGTTATGATAGTCTTAAATGGCATGAAAATAGCTTTCCAAAACACTACAATGAAAGTCCAATAGGATGATCCTACACGGAGAGGAGTTAACCGCGACCGTTACTGCCCAGTCCGCTGCCGTCGCGCAGAACTTGCGAGTGGGAGGGAGGCAGAAGCTGTTGCTGCGCTCGCATAAACCACTGCGGCCGAACCTCAACCGTTCTGGAGCGTGACCGTAATACGCAGCGTAGCTATAGTTACTCCACTCGCAGTGATAGGTACGGTTTACTCCGCAAGCATTACTGCGCGCACCGTTTTTTTCGATGTGGGTAAACCTGGAACTACCACTTTGCCCAGAAAACGTAAGACGTTTGCCATAATTAAGGGCTCATTGAAGGCTCATTCGGTAGCCAAGAGCCAGATTTTGGGCTCTGCCACTTACACGCTCAACTCACAAACTAACAAACAATGACTCGAAAATATAATAAATTTCGACGTTTGTGACAGCGAGACAAAAACATTCGAGTACGCGCGACAACGATCAACTGATATCGTTAGACTTCAGACTGTCCAATCCCATTACGGTGGTAACCGCAACGGCTCGGGAATCTGGCAGTAACTGTTGCTGCGACGGACGCAACAGTCGCTGCAGAATCTTTCACGGTGGCGCGCAGTGACTATCACGGTGTAGGAGTAATATTTCCGTCATCAACCGTCACCGTCGCTGCTCAGCCACAACATGATTTTTCTGCAGAACTCTTGTGGTCGGCGCAGCAATGGTTACGGTGAAAAATGCACCCGCTCTGGTTTACTTCTCTCCGTGTACAAGATGTTACACTAACGCGAAGGTGAAAAATCACCTGAAAAAAGTGGAATCTTCACGCCCCTGTACATTGACAACCAGTTGATAAATAGTCCTATGGTTTTGTGAATTAATATAGGTCCACTGGGATTATAATTTCGCCAAGATTCAACTCAATACAAAAAAAACAATTATTTTATGTGGGAACACTTGACGTATTCTGCCCCGTATATACATATTGTTGGGCATATTTTCAGGTTCATATTTGTCACAAAAATGGTACTCATGAAAAACGTGTTTGAAGCAAGATGCCTTTTCACACAATGGGCATCTTACTATTGGTGTTTCTTCACCGAATGCACACTTTATTTGCGTATTTCTGTCAAATGAAAAATCTACAGGATTCTAAAAATCTCTTCATTTTGTATCTACATAACCGCTTTTGAACCAAGCGTACTGGCACATCTTTCTATACATTATTATCGATTAGCGATTCGAACTCGAAAGTTCATCGCCTCATCTACCCGAAACCGCAAACGCATCCCTATCCTGTGCATGCTCCATCCAGTTTAAGTAATCATGTCCTCGTTCTTTTAGATCATCCCTCACATTTTTCTCCCATCTATCTCTCGGGCTGCCTAGGGGTCTCTTACCAATCGGTCTCCCTCTTAAAACTTGCGCCACTGTTCTTTCATTGCCCATTCTTGCTACATGCCCCGCCCATCTTAATTTACGCGCTTTCATTACTCTATTAATATTTGCTGACCTGTAGAGAGCATGCAGCTCATCATTATGCAATTTTCTCCATTCACCAGTCTCTCCGTCCCTCCTTGGACCATAGATATTCCTAAGTACTTTATTTTTAAAAACTCTAAACCTATTCTCCTCTTCCTCCGTCAGCGCCCACGTTTCACACCCGTACATGCGACGACCGGTATTATTATTGTTTTCTAGATCCTTACTTTGATGTTTCTAGATAGCAATCGCGATTTTAGTAGTGTGTTAGCTGCATAATAGCACCCATTGCTAGCGTGCAGCCGCGCGTTTATTTCCGTTTGGATATTATTGTTGCTAGTTATAATCGACCCGAGGTATTTAAACTCGTTAACCCTTTTGAATTACATATTTCTGGCCATTAGATCCCCGCCTGCATTACTTTGTTCGGATCTGAGGACGCTCATATATTTTGTCTTCGATTCGCTAACTTCCAAGTCAATATCTTTGGCTTTTGTGATCAAGATTTCTGCATTTTTAGCTACGGTTTCTTCATCATCCCCTAGTAAGTCGAGATCATCCGCATACCCAAGAACTTGTATTATCCCATTGAGGGTAGCACCGGTCGGATTCACTTGTACTTGCTGACCACTTACTCTAAAACTAAGTTCAAACGACGCTCGAAAGTGCATCGCCCTGTTTTAGGCCATCGCGGATCGAAAACTCTTCGGATAAGCTTCCATTTGTACGTATTCTACCCCTACTGTCGCGTAAGCAAATTTCAATAAGTCTTTTTACTTTTCTTGGTACACCCAAGAACTCTAGGATCCAGTACATTCGTACGCGTATAATAGAGTCGTAAACTTTTTTGAAATCGATAAATAGCTGATGCACTACTTTATTAAATTCCCATTTCTTTTCTAGCAGTTGTCTAATTGTAAACATTTGATCGCCACAGGATCTTATAACACGAAGGCACAAGTGAAATTCCCCGATAATTGTTACAGTTCGTTTTATCGCCTTTTTTAAAGATAGGAATAATCATAGAGGTATTCCATTCCTCCGGCATGCGTTCTGTTTTCCAAACTGCGCGTATTAATTTACAAATTTGCCTTGTGAGGCAGGAGCCTCCATTTTGTATCAGTTCTGACGGTAGGTCGTCGATGCCCGCGGTATTGTTATTTTTTAACTTCTTTATGGCCATTTCTATTTCTATATCAGTAGGATCATCAATTAATAGATCGGCAGTGTGGATTTCACCGAGATTACCTTCAACGGGAGCTTCGTGTACATTTAATAACTTATCGAAATAGTTTTTCCATAAATTCAGTCTCTCTGTCGCGTCGGCTACGAGATTGCCATTTTCGTCCCTCATTACTTCCGTTCTACTTTGAAAGCCTTTCCTTATAAAATTGATTCCCCTGTCCATCTCACGCGGGTTATTTTGTTTATTATGCGTTTCTATTGCTAGTATTTTATTCTTTTCCCACTCCCTTTTCTTGGATCTATAAAGCCTATTTCGATGGCTCCTAAAAGAAACTACGCAACTCGCAGCGACGGATAGAAACTACGTCTCTGGCGCGCTCTACACTAAGTATATACAAATTTCTATATACTTAGTATGGAGCGCGCCAGATAC
>CAKNXH010063201.1:378525-390822 GCA_932178445.1 Andricus quercusramuli
TATACAAATTTCTATATACTTAGTATGGAGCGCGCCAGATACGTAGTCTCTATCCGTCGCTGCGAGTTGCGTAGTTTCTTTTAGGACCCATCGATTTGTACTTTTACTAATCTCGAGATACTTCTTATGTGTTTGATCGCACTTATTTTGTAAACTACTTAGTTTGGCCTTCCGACGTTTTTCAAACCAAAGTTTGCACTCTTCGTCAAACCATGGTTTGCTTTTGGTTACTTTCTTTAAACCTATCGCAAGTTTCGCGGCTGTCTTTATCGCCTTTTTCATATTGCTCCACAGGGTTTCCGGGTCCTCCTCGTAATTATTGTTATCGTCTCTCTGTTCTTGGAGAGCGTCGAAACTATTAGAAATCTTAACTTGATAATTTAATGTTTCTGTTGCTGTTTTGAACTTATCTATATTGAAACGAACTGTTGGCTCTGTGCGACTTGTTTTTTTACTTAACGCTAGACTAGATCTTAGTTTTACTATCACGAGAAAATGGTCTGATTTTAAATCCGCTTCCCTGTACGATCTTATATCGAGAATGTTTGTATGCCGTCTTCTGTCAATTAGAACGTGATCAATTTGATTGTGAGTGATACCATCTGGTGATGTCCAGGTGGCCTTATGTATATTTGTATGCTTGAAATATGTGCTTTTGACAACGAGGTTCTTTGAAACTGCAAAGTTTATTACTCTAGTTCCATTATTATTACGTCAAACGTTGAGAACTTGTCAAAAACCTGCTCGATTGTTTCGTAAAAAAGATCTTTAGTGTTCCTTTTATACATTGGAGAAGATAATTATAATTATAGTTATAATTATAATTGTTTGTGAACAAGGGATTGCAATTTAAGGCCACTAGAACATTGTGCGCGTTATGCGCGCCCTAATTACTATTTCATTTTAAAAAATCGGTTAATTTTCCAACATTTTGTTATAGATTCGATAGAATATCTTATATGATTTGAAAACGTATATGATTTACAGAAGTTTCTTTATTGAAGCGAGAAAATTCCAGTAAGTTAAATATGAATTACAGCATATTTTTATTTACTTACAATTCTTTAAAATTAGGTCAGATTGTTTTTCTTATTAAAAAATTATTAAAGCAGAATTAAATTAGAGTATTTAAATTTGACTCGAATTTCCTATGAGATTCCATTTCATTTTTAAAGTCCAATAGTAAGAAACATATAATATTTATGTGTATGATGAAACTGAGAAAAATTGTAAATCTATAACGTAACATTTTATTTAATCAAGACATAATCATACAACAGTATTTCAATTTATATTTGAGACGGGCACAATTAAGTAACTTTATTGTTAAATTAACAGTCAAAATGATATTTCCACATTGAATGTAAAATAACCATTTTTCTATATTTTCATTGCATTATTTACACTTAAATAATAGTTTTCAATATCAAAACTCACCACAAACGGTTAATTTTTTCTAGTTCTATTAAAAACTTGAGCTGCTCTTTATACCTTGATCCTGTAATATGACAAATTTCACTTTAAAAGTTAAAATTTCAGAGAAAAAACCTTCCGTGGTTCAAAGTTCAACTACTTAGTTGAAAGTGGAACTACTTTGTTAGAAACTCATTTTTTTTTTGTGGTTGATGATTCATCCTATTAGTTGAAAACACTTTTTTTGTCCAAGATTGAACTATTTTCTTAAAAGTTGAACTATTTTGTTGAGTATTAGTTGTTGTAAATTAATTTTTTCAACTGGAAATATAATTATTCCATTTCTGGTTTAACATTTATCTTTTTCAGTTGAAAATTCAGCTATTTGGTTGAAAATTTCTTTAAGGATTCAAAATTTAGTTGAAACAGCATATATTTTGTTAAGAATCAAACTTTTCTGATTGACATTTTCTGATTGGTCGAAAATTCAACTATTGGGTTAAAAATTCCTTTTTCTTTGGTTGAAGATTCATTATTTTTGTTAAAACTTAATTTTTTTTTTAAATTTAATTATTTTGCTGAAAATTCGTTCTTAGTTGTTGAAAATGATTTTATTAACTGAAAGTTTAACTATTCCATGTTTGGTTTAACATTTATCTTCTTCAGTTGAAAATTTAGCTATTTGGTTCAAAATTTCTGTATTTTGTTGAAATTTTGTCGTTCGTGTTGGAATATTAATCTTCTTGGTTACTAATTTACGTTTTTGGTTGAAAATTCATTTCTTTGCTTGAAAGTAGTAGGACAAGTGCGGTACGACGCCACTTACCGATCATGCAGGTTTTGTTCCATGCTAAGCTAAGGCTAAGGCTAATGCTAAGGCTGGTAGTGCAGATTTATCATCGGCCGGTAATGCAAAATCACTATTGGCAGGTAAAGCAGATTTAATACTGGCTGTTAATGCAGATTTACCATGGGCCGGTAATGCAGATTTACTACAATTAGTCGGGAAAACAGGGGCCGTTAATAGTACACATCCTAGCTATAGATCGTGCCTCAGTTGCTATATCAGGAGCCTACCTTACCAATCTGGTGTAAATAACTGATGATGTCGCTCATTACTTTCATCAAACACCAATATCAATTCATCAACACTCGGTAATGCTTGTATCGGCTGTCACGTGTAGCGTATGCTGAGATTTCCCCAACGTCCACGCATTGGCTGCCATTCGCGCGCTTATTTGACATGTTAAATAATACAGTTTTTTTTATTTATTATTAATAATTAAAAATAATTTTTTTAACATGTTCAAGTGGTACGTGGATGGTTTCTAATATATTCTGAGCATTAGGTTTCAGAAAATAAAAAAAAAAGATCACATCAAATATGATAATATTTTTTATTTCCGGAATATTCAAATTTGTCTACCCTAATGCTCAGAATATATTGAAAACCACCCACGTACCACTTGAACATGTTACACAAATTATTTTGTATCATAATTAGTAAATCAAAAATTATATTTTTCAACATTTCAAATAAAAGCGCGAACGGCAGCGAATGAAGCGCCTTATGCATTGCATGCGCAGTAGCGCAAGGTGCCCGCGTTGGGAGCACTGCGCATCACCCGGTGCAAGCATCATCGAGCGATCCAAAAGACGATACACCAGGTCCAGAGAGAAAAAATCCAAAAGGTAAGCATTCAGTTTATATTTGCATGGCTTCTTCCTTGTAGTGCATGACTTTTTACTATCAGTACATGGCTTTTTACTATTAGTGCATGGCCTTTTTGCTTGTAGTGCATGGCTTTTTGCATGTTGCTTTGCGCCGAATCCGATTTGGAGTGGTGGTAAGAGTGGGTGGTGGTGGGGGTATTTGCTTTGGATTGGAGGTAACAGTGGGTGGTGGCTGTAATCCAGGAAGTTGTAATCCTCCTTCAGAACCTGGGAAGAAGAGATAGAGTGTCTGACGTCATCCAACGATGGATCAATAAGTGCGATAGTGTTTTAAAAATTCTAAATAATATACAGCGAGAAATATGTATATCAAGGGCTCAGTGAGAAAGATCTGTAAATATAATCGAACAAATTATATGTATGCGTGTTCACCTTGATGCGTTACTGATACAAGGTAAAGGTGTGAGAGACGCCCTTACTGATAGTGTAAGATGGGCTGATAGTGACGCGACGTAATTATAAATATAGTTTATATATATATATATATATATATATATATATATATATATATATGGTATATATATAAATAAATTAATATTGAAAAGCATAAAGGACGCATTAAATAAGTTCGGAGCGATAAAACTGTTCACCTAAATAGGTGCTAAATTTGAAAGACTTGTAAACGACAATGAAAATGTAGAACTAAAAGATTTATGTCACAGACAAAAGAATTTTAATCGACGACTGTATTTATCAGATAATTGTTTCAATGACAATGTAAAACAAGCAATCCTGAAGAAACTTGAAGATTTCCAGGAAACCGATTCCGAATGGAAATTAAACTGGATTATGAAGCTACAAATTAATATTTACAAATACAAGCTGATGCGAGCCAGTTCTTACTTAGACTTATCACTGCCAATTAAAAAGAAACAAGCTTGTATCAATCTAACAAAAGCGACAACCAGTGTTTCAAATTGTCAGTTTCAGGCCTGACGAGGGGGGAGGGGAGATTACAGGGAAATTCTCCCCAGGCGCGGAGATTGCATCAGCCTGAATTCTCAATTTTCAAAATTACATATAGGAGCCTGTCATTCCCACCCCCCGGGCCCGGTTTTCCTCACTACGGGCCTGGGCAGTGTCATCGGCGCTGTATTCAGTAGATTTCAAAATTCACGCTGGTCGTACATCTAATACGAGCAGTATAAAGATACATTAGATTTTAGTGGAATAAACTTCCCCTTAACTCTAAAAAATATACCAAAATTTTTAACAATAAACTGTATGTCTGTAAATGTATATGGTCTGCATAGAAGAAAGTCTAATTATACTTTTGTCCCTCTACATCTAAGATCTGGAAAGAAGGAACAACATGTTTCGATAGATGTTTGCACTACTTTACGAGCAGTGAAAAATTATCCACCCACGAAGAAGATTGCAAGACCTTAAACCACTACAAAATTAATCTACCTAAACCTGGCAAGAACTTTGTAGAATTTTAAAATTACAATGATAAAAAAATGGCCCCATTCATAGTTTGTGCAGACTGTGAATGGTTGCTGAAACCGGCTGAAAAGCTGCAGGAAAACATTTTCAATACTGAAGTTTTCCAACACAATGAAATCTTCAATACTGCCGTACAATTTGACAAGACACTTGTGTCACATTCTGATGAAAATGTCATTTTCACATCAATAGATTTACAAAATAAAACTGCATCTATCTAAGAAATGAGAATTCTGACAAACAAATACAGTTTAATAAATAACAAGTCGAGGCTCCGTCTTCAATACAATAAGGTCTAATGTTATTTTATAGGTAATTGACTGGCGGTTTCATTCACCTGTATTTTTCGCTATGGAAAAACGCATGTCGATTTCATTATAGCAAATAACAAAAAATGTAAATTTTTTTTTATAGCATGAGAAAAGTATTTATCGGTTTGTATGAATAATGTTGAAACATTTATAAAAAATTGATTCCATAATACTTTCTGGAGATGAAATGTTTCTCGTTGACTTTCTCCATTCGAAGCTGAGCAGACAAAAGTGTCTTTTTAACTTGTACGGCAGAATATAGGATATTCTCGAAATGCAGCTATGACGATTCATTGTCTGATTATCATTTCTGTCCTAAAGGTACAGACCCTGCAAAGTGGTTCGCCAAGGAATTGGAGCCATTGGCTGAAGACGTTGGATCAGTCTTCCGATGTCCAATTCCTATGGATAATCTTACACGTTAGCAAAAGTCTGCATACAGGGAAGCGACTGTGTGTCCTATATGTGAAAATAAAATTGCACCGAGTGAGACAAGAGTTCGAGATCATAGCCATTTAACGGGTAAATATAGAGGATCGGCCCATCAATATTGTAATATTAAGTGATAAAGATTCTCTAATTATACCTGTACAGTTCCACAATCTCTCCGGCTACGATGCACACTTCATTATCCGCGAATTTTGTACAGAATTTGAAGGAAAGTGGATCTTCTCCCCTTGAGCAAAGGAAGATATATTTCTTTCACGAAACACGTCAAGGGGAATCAGGTTGAATTTTGCTACATTGACTCGTTGAGATTTATCACGTCATCATTAGAGAAACTAGCTTCGTATTTAGAGAAAGTATCGTCGCGTATCGTGAACGGTCACAGGTTTTTGCTGCGCGCCCGCTCGTTCGCCACTTTTCATCATTTACCCGTACTTTTCTCATTGAACTTTCTCCTTCGAGATCCCAGAAGTCTTCGCACATCTGAGATTTTAGAATTTATAATACGGCCAACCTTGTCTATAAGCAATCCGATTGTTACCTCATTAGTTCCAAGTTCCTTAAGGTAAAAACGCGAAATATCTGTAAATTAATGTAATACAGATAACCTTCTCACCTTTAACTTAATGTATTTTCTACTGCTGAATTATATAATACCTATATTTACCGTGAATCACTGATAATTTCGTGCTATCTAATGCAGGATGCGAAGTTTTTGTTTGGTTGCATTGTATTCCTTCCACGCTGCTACTTGTTAACACTTGTAGAGTAGAAACAAAAACAGCTATATTTTGAACAAAGATGCTGAATTTACTCTTGGCGTTTACTTTAGCTGCATCATAACAGAGAAGCGGCATATAAATCATCCTCATAAAGCATCCTCTGCTGAGTTGTATCTGTAATTTTGAAAAATAATGTAACGAGGGCTTGGTACAGATTATTTCCTATGTTTTACGAAACAGAATATGTACGCATGTGAGCGATTTCAAAAGTTCAGTTTGGAAATCCGAACTGAAACTAGTTCAAAATGAATTCGGAAATCCGATTAGATTACAGTTGATGATCTCCACATTGAACCGGATTGATGTAGGAATTTAGTTCAAGATTTAAGAAATTTAGTTTGGAAATCCGAACTGACACCAATTCAAAATGAACTCTGAAATCCGAAATGATAAGAGTTATGGGAAATCCGAACTGAAACTACTTTAAGATGAATTCGGAAATCTGATTAGATTACAGTTGGTAATGTACACATTGAACCGGATTGTCTTAGGAACTTATATTAAAATTTAAGAAGTTCTGTTTGGAAATCCGAACTGTAACTACTTTAAGATGAATTCGGAAATCCCATTAGATTACAGTTGATAATATCCACATTGAACCGGATTGACGTGGGAACTTAGTTCAAGGTCTGAAAAGTTCAGTTTGGAGATACGAACTGAGACTAATTCAGAACGAACTTGGAAATCCGAATAGATTACAGATGGAGGATGTCCAAATTGAACCGGATTGAATTAGGAACTTAGTGCTTATGGTCAACAGAAAGAAACATACATTGTTTTTTTGAAACCTTCACAAGTCGCAAAGTTTTTACACAAAGTAATTTCGCTCACTGCCTATAGATCGCCAAAAAGTTTTAAACACTTCAATAATGTGAAACACACCTCAAATAATCCTCCAATACTCGAAAAATTCACCAAAAACAGACTAACTAAAAATTCTGACATTTTTTTTGCACAAAGTCATTTCAATCGATGCCCAAAGCTTTTCAAAAAGTACCATCCGCCTAGTTAATGTGGAACACACCCCAAATCAACTCCCAATACAAGTAATTCGCTAGGGAGATGAATCTTATTGTTTGGATATCTTTTCAAAACAATGCACTCGGAACATGATGTATATACAGTAGGGTGCTCCAAAAATTCGACTTTCGATTGTTGTTCATATCCCCAATTGGTTCCTTTTCTGGAACAATATTTCGTAATTTTTTCTCAATATTAACCCGTGCCCCAGTTTTTTGGAATTAACATCGGGGTTTGAAGGGGAAAAGCTCGGTTTTCGGAAAAATTGAAAAAAGGAGTACTGCGTGGTTATAAACTTAATGTAAAATATTGTCACCTTCTCATGGGCTGAACTCAAATTACGTAACGGATTATAGACAACATCTAAGACCCCTCCCCCTGTAACAAACCATAAACAAATATTTGTACCCCCCCCCCCCTCATTATACTGTACATATGTATGTATGTATGTATATTTGAACTCTCCCTTTTACGGGTTCGAGGGCCTCCGCTCCCTGTACATATGTTTACATTTCATCCTTAGTCTAACTTACTCGCTACTTATTTTCTAATGCATCGCCTTATATACCAACAATAATCTTAGTACTACTCTTCTTAAACTACAGACAATGAGCGATCTTCCCGGGCTTCCGTTTTCTCTTACCATCAAATTCATTTAGACCGATTTGAAAATTTTATTCGTTAGATTCCTTTAAACAGGAGTACCCGTTTGGCTCTGCCCTGATCCCTTGCTTTCTCTTATTTCTTCCAGTTTTTTCATCCACATCGCTCCCTGCCCATTACCATCCAAGATCCATCTCACACATTCATCCACACTCAACTGTACATCTTCCTCTCCTGTACACCTCTGTAACACATGTGCCCATGACTCCACTTCGTACCCACATACTCTGCATAGATGGTCCTCTTCATCCATCCAATATCTACAAGCTCTCACTCCTTCTCCCATTCTAAACCGTATCACCCTATTCCATTTCTCTTCCTTTTTCATCTTTTGCAAATATTCTGGTTCCGTCACCCCTTTGACCATCATATACCATCTATTGTACTTCGAATCCATAATCTTTCTCCATCTCTCTTCTCCTTGTCTTACTAATAGCTCTAATTCAATGTTCTGCCAATCCAAAACCCCTTCCTGTATATCACAAACACTCCTCATTTTTTTCCTTTCTTCCTCCCATTTTGAATTTCCCAAATTGCCTCTCGTCTCCTTGTTCCGAACTTCGTCCAAGCATACTTGTGCTATTCTGCTCCCCTCTCCCCTTTTCAGCTTCTCTTCAAACCTCCAGGCTCTCTTAATTTGTCTAGTTACCATTTTTTCCCTTCCTAGTTCTTCCCTTATCATGTATCCTGGACAACTCCAACTGACCCCCATTACCCATCTCAGAAATCTCTCATGTATGCTTTCCACTTTCCTATGTTCCTTCCATCCCCAAACCTCCACTCCATAACACAACACCGCCCAAACCAACGCATCAAACAACCAAACCCTCATTCTCCAATTGTCCTTGAACCTTCTCTTTCCTATACCCCATACTTGGCCCATTACTTTACTCGCACTTTCGATTCTTTTCCTCACCTGCAAATCGTTTCCCCCTCCTGACTCAAACCAAAAACCTAGGTAACAGAACTCCTCCACAATTTCCACTGTTTGTCCGTTCATCTTCCAAACGTTACCTATTTTGGTCTTTTTATTTCTGAAGCACATCACCTTGGTCTTCCCTACGTTCACCGTCAGTTCTTTTGTTCCCACGTACTCTTCGAAAATTCTTATCATTAGGTTCATCCCCTTCTCATCGTCTGCTATTAGAACTACGTCGTCCGCGTATGCTAGGTCTGCCAGCAGCAAATTAAAAAGTAGTGGACTCAACGGGCACCCTTGCCTTAGACCTCTTCCTGTCCAGAAAACCTCCCCTTTTTCCCCGCGTATCTTCACCCTAATCCTGGTTTCAGTAAAAATTTCCTTTATCCTCTCCACCAGCCCTTCTTCTATTCCCCTCTCTTTCATTGCCTGCCATAACACTTTTCTATTTACTGAGTCAAAGGCTGCTTTGAAATCTACAAACAAAGCGACTAATTTCCCTCTTTTTCTCCCTAAGTTTCTGTTAACCAAGTAGTTGAGTACGTAAATGTTGTCAATTGTCCCCATCCCTTTTCTAAATCCCGTCTGGTTGTGTGGGATACTTTGCTTCTCTTCTATCTGGTTCTCTAACCTTTTTCTTAGAATTTCTGTGTATATTTTATAGCCCCCTTGCATGAGAGTGATCCCTCTGTACTCTTCTACCTTCTTACCCTCCCCTTTCTTAACAAGCGGTACTACCAGCCCTGTCATCCACTCCTCCGGCCACCCTTCTCCTTTCTAGACCTTGTTGCATATCCTCCACATCACTTCCCTAATCCCTTCTCCTCCATACTTTATCGCTTCGTTCTCCACACCATCCTCTCCTGTGGCCTTGTTTCTTTTCAGTCTATCTATCGCCTCATTCACTTCTTCTCTTGTTATTTCGTTCGCTTCCTCCATTTCTCCCTGGACTGTCTTTCTATTTTCCCCTTTGATCCTATTTTGTTCTCCCCCTAGCAGACCCTTAAAATAATCCGTCCATTCATCCATTTCTATTTCTTCATTCACGCCCTTCCTTCCTCCTCTTTCCCTGTTTACCACATCCCAGACCCTACCTTCTTTGATTGCTTTTTCTACTTCTTCCTTGTATTTCTCCTTTCCCCTTTGCTTTTTCCCTTCCAGCATCTTCTCATGTTCTCTTTTTTTCCTATTGTACTCCGCCTTCTCTATTTCTCCTTTCCTCCATTTTCTTACAGATTCTTTCATTCTCTCCTTACTCTCCCTGCATTCCTCGTCCCACCAGCGTCTCTTTCCCTCTTCTCTTCCTTCTTTTGTACCTATCTCATCCTTCACCTTCTCAATCGACCCTTTCAGCCTTTTAATTAACGAGTCTACTCCCTCCTCCTTTTCATATCTAACATTCTCCTTTTCCATCTTCTGTTCAAACACTTTTAATTTATCTACCCCCCAGACTCCCATTTTCGTGTTCACACATGCTTTGCAAGTAAAGACTTATACATATAAATATTTATACATACATAATTGACATTTATGAAAGATGTTTCCAAACCTGAGAATTCAATTTTTTAACAAAGTGGTTTAATTTTCAACATAAAAAGATGAATTCTCAACAACAAAATTGTAATAGTTGGCATTTCAAACAAAACAAATGAAATTTTTATTTAAACAAATTTTTAACCAAAAGTCAAATTTTGAACAATTAAATATTTTTCAGTGAAAAAAGGAAAAAGTTTATTGGAATTGTTCAACCTTCAGACCCAAAGACGAATTTCCTGTACGAAAATTGAATTTTCAACCACAAAATATGAATTTGCAGCAAAAAAATTAGTTTTAAACGAAACTGTTTCATTTTTGCCCAACAAAAATGAAATGTCTAAGCAAGAAGATTATTTTTCTTTCAAAAAATCAGAATTTCCATCTAAAGAAAAATGTATTGAAAAAAAAAGAAAAATTAAGAAGTTTGCAACGTTCATAAACGAAACTATAAAATTTCCGACATTTATTTTACTAAATATTGTCACCTGATACCAGGAAAAGCAAAAATTAGGATCATCCTAATAATCTCTAACAGCCGACTAAGTCTTAATCACCGATACACTTTGAAAAATATACGCAAAATTGAAAACCAAACACTTATTTCCGTTTATAAACGTTGCAAACTTCAGCTACATGAAAGTAGTTCAACTTTCAACCAATTAGTTGAATTTCCAATTTAAAACATAAATTTTCATCAAAAATTGTGTTTTATGTAAATTCCGGAAAAGAGCAAATATTCTAATAGTAGATATTTAATAGAACACAGGAATAGGAAATAAAGTTACAGCAAATTAAAATGTAAATCCACGCCACCTTTCCGCGACGAAATTCTACTATGTGTTTTCAATTGAATTGACCTCCACGAAAATCGTAGGCAGTTAAATGATAAGTACTTTTTTACAAACGCTTAACTAGCAAACATTATCCGGAAAGTATGTAACTCGTACGACGACCGAAAATCTTAGCCGAAAGGACTTTGTTCAAAACTTAATACTCCGTACTGTTTCATGATGAAGCAAATGTACACGACTTGTTTAAAGCGTTTCTTCGTTGAGGAATATTTCACAATGATTAAAAATATCGCGATTCAATCGAAGTAGTTTGTACTGCGAACATCAAGTTGACAGTATGACTCCTTGAAAAGTAAAGACAACCACCGTTCGAATGAATAATCCTTGAATGTCACTTAATTGTTCTTCTTTTATCGATAACTACTTCGTGATTTATATTTATCAATTAAACGTATTTTCTTCTTCAGCTACATTGTTTTTGATATTGATTAGGAGTGGTTCCGTTGTTCTTATCTTACTCTTTCATGAACAGTTTCTTAATTTTAGGTACTAGATACAGATACCTTATTATGTATTTGCAACTATTTAATTACATTATTACTTCTCATTTGTTCTACAGTTGGTTATTATTATTTCATATTCTTCGATGGTATAAAATTCAATTACCCTTTGCTAGGTGGCTTTAATACGTAGCTTCATGTAAATTGCATTACTTATACATCTCCGGATTACCGATGTTTAGGTAAGCGGGCATAGTAATGATAATAGATTTAGTTTCTACTAAATGAGATACATCGTGACATTTGGAAGCTAGTCTTTTATGAAACTTTCATGAATAGTTTTTTCCGATCCGAACTGGGCGATGTCAAGGGCCGCAAGCTCCCGGTTTGCCCATGAAACTACCCCAAGCGAGTAGAGTAGAACCAGGATGGCAAGCATGTTGGTCGCAGATATCTTGTACAGAACCGACAGATTGAAAATCCAAATCTGTTGATGAAGACGCTTGTATCTGCTCCAGCGAGACACTGTCATTGATTTTATGTCTTGAATGCGGCTCTGAGGCACGCCTAGGTACATGTAAGTCTCTCCAGGGTCATCATGTTAAATAATATTCATATCCACAAGCTCTGGGTCCCCGGGAACGCCAGTAATTCATCCTTGCTTTGAATTTGCATTGAAATAAAAGCATAGATATTTCAGTCATCCATATAAAATACACTAGAGTCCCTCTGTAG
>CAKNXH010063201.1:396433-429438 GCA_932178445.1 Andricus quercusramuli
TCTTGGGTGAACTCGGTTTTTCATTGTTAAACACGGACTAAGTCAAGTGCCTGATGAGATGAAGATGTTACAAAATAATTCAATAGGATGTTTGAAATCTCATGCGATTTTGCTGTTGTAGGCACAAAATTAGGAACATGGTGTAGTTTGGAGTCTGTCTTTCACCAATAGTTGCCTCTGGATGCCTTCTTAGAGCTACCCTCTGCTACTTCATAGGTTTTTAGTCGCCTGCTTCCTGTTAGTCTGGAAAGTTTCTTACAATGCGACAAGATTTAAATAAAACCGCCTTCTGAGCTGCTGCTAATACCTTACTCACTCCTAAATGTTCAAGATGTTCAGTGCATCTTGTGTGCACATTGCCTGTAACCGAAATTACAACAGCATGAATAGATGCATGTTTAACATTGCTTGATATTGCCTTTACTTTATGCTTTAGCTCGCTATACTCATGAATCTTGATTGTATAGGTTGCCTGCAAATCCCAGTTATGTGGACAAGCAATGCTCAACCTTTGAGCATAAAGCATAAACTTTGTTTTTTTCTGAATACACGAGCAGTAGTACGCCACGTCTTCTAATTCAGGACCGTCTATGGCTTGCTGGATGTTTTGCTCTCCACTGAGTTCACAAAAGAACGTCCTTTCATCTACCTGAAAGGTTCAATTTTGCTGCCTTCTTGCAATACTATGATTCTACCGAAGCAGCCTAGCAGTAAGGACATCTAGTATCTGCTGTTGGGAGTCTGTAATCTCATCCAATACTTCTGATCTCAATGTTTTGATGTTCCGAGGGCGGACGATTTTAGTAGCATGATGTATCAGCTTTCTGGTTCTTTTTTTTTCTCATATTAAGTCAATTGACCGAATTTGCTCGGAACTTCACTGATATCCATATCTAAGCTGATTTTCCATGGTGGATCTCGTTCTCCTCCTGAGACAAAGAGTGCATTTGGAGGTTTAGTTCTACAGCCCAACGTTCTAGCTTTCAACACTGCTGCACAATACACCAGAGTTTATATTTCTCAAGAAGAAAGTGTTGCGTTCGGAAGCGTAGGTTGGTTTAACATCTTTGAACTCTAGTCAAACTCTGACGGGGTCGCGAAAACTCTCTAGCAATTACCTCAAGTTAATAGCTTCACGAAAATATACTATATCACGGTTCACATATAAACATACAAACTAACTAATCGTCCCGTAGGAAAATCCATACTCTTTAGCCCAATTACACATACTGAGCAGAGCAGACTTTCCTGTCCTGGAATACAGATCTTTCTTCCTTTATTTCTATTCTCATGCAAACTCTTCTGTTTCTATGGCTTATATATATTTATAAATAAAAAAAAGGGCTAAACAATCACCGCAGGGTCCCACTGGGAGCAACTGCCATCTAAAAATGACACCGGCTCCCAGTAGAACCACGGTAAATGACACTTATGGCTACGCCTCACGACCGTGAGAGGGGTGGCACGATGGAATCACGACGACAGGCCTGCAAACCCCTCGGGTGTCTTAAGGACACGAAGCGACCCAAGGATGACAGCTTTCAGCATTCATCTCGCAAGTGCCTTAGCATATTTTTGGTACGCGGGTATGGCTTTCAGATTACAAACCAGTCATATTTTCGCACCTCCGAAAGCCCTGATCACAAGGACAATTACTTTAACCGAATGTTTTGGGTTCAGTCGTTGCAGCTCCCTTTTAAGGTCCTTATAACTCTCCTCCTTTTCCTTCTCCTTGGCAGAGATTGTGTTGTCGGCCGGACCCGAGAATCCGATCACGAATAATGTTCGTTCCTCTAAGTCTCGGAAAATCGACATCAGGCCTCAAGTGTGCAACGGAGACTGCTGTCCAAAAATCGTAGTTCCGGAAAATTTGGCCAACACCGTAAGAGCGACAAAGATTGTAATAAAGCACACTTAGGGCCGCATTATGTCTGTAGATATACATCGTTCCTGCGTGGGCGGGACACCCAGATAGTATGTGTTCTAGGTACTAAGCGTGTGCATGACACGCTCTGTACCTATCGCTGGGATCTTCTTGACATAAAATGGAGTCACGGTATACTAAGGTAGAAATGACACCTTCCACGCATGCGAAAATGAAACCCTCTGTACGTACATTAAGCCCTGATCTCAGGGCAGCAAATTTTTGCTCCTTCGACTAGGGCTGTTTTTCTACATTTCTGTGAAATTTTCAGTGCATTTTCTTCTCGAGTAGCTGTTGGTGAAATTTTTCAACCTATGCTTTCTTTACTTCGGCTTTTAAAAGTTAAGCATCTAGGTGGAGTAATGTCCACGCCAACAGACTGGAAGACCAAGTCTGTTGAAGAAGATGCTTGTATCTGATTCAGGGAGACTCATACACTGATGTTACGTTCTGAATACGACTCTAAGGAACACCAGGTATGTATAGGTCTCTCCAGTGTTAAAATGTCTAATAACACTTATATCCACAAGCTCATGGTCCTTGGGAGCGCCAGTAATCTTTCCTTTCTTCAGATGAATTTTGGCACACTTTCCCAATCCAAAGTCCATCCCAAACTTTCCTATGTACAGTGGGTTCAAACAAGTTATTGCCCTGTAATTATCTGGGCTGGACAAGTTGCCTTTTTTCGGTAGGAGTATAGTGCGTCCTGACACCAGCCACTGCGGAATGGGCGTCTCCGACTTTAAATATGAGGTGAATATGCGGGCCAAATGTTGGTGTATATAAGTAAACTTCTTCCACCAAAAGTTCTTAATACAATCTGGTCCAGCACCGGAAAAGTTCTTCGTGCCTCTAAGTGCTTTTTTCACCTCTTCGGCAGTGACTGATGGGCACTCCTCCTCAGATTTTATGAGGCTGTCGCAAAACTCCTTGAAGCGGATGATACTGTCAGTATCTTCTTTCAACTCTAGTGTTTCCGGGATCTTGTACACCTCTCTCCAAAAATTCTCTACCTCCTTGGGCTTGGGTGGATTTCTTACAAAAACAGGGGGATCACTGAAGAGGCGTGATGGGTCAGCAAGAAACTGTTGATTCTCCCTGTTCCATCTCTCCCTCTTCTGTATCCTCCTCCTTGCGTCAGATAACAGCCTTATTTTGTCAATAATATGCTGCTTGATTGTTAGCAGCTTTGACTTGTTCAGTGTGTGATTCAAGGTCCTTAGTTCTTGGGCGAACTTTCGAACCCTTTCCGTGAACGGTCTACCACATGTTATCTAGTCAATCACACATTGAATGCGGTACGCATTCTGTCTTGCCCATCCAATTTTCAAGTTCAGTTGATGCACGCGTCTTTTGGTCTTTTTATCCATCGTCGGTTTTAGCCTTCGACTTGAATCAGCCAAAGCTCTCGCAGCACCATAAACTGAGCAATTGATGGTCCACAGGTCGGACTCTTGCGAGATATCTTTACGAAGGCAGGTATCCATTTCAGCCAGATCATAAGGACAACCGCAGGATTTCGCCGGGAGCGGGTGCTAATCAAAATTGCACCCACTCCCAGCGAAATCGCAGTCAAATTTCAGCTGCAACCACGTCTCACGCCTGTGAGATGGGTGGTAGTGCGAATTCAATACGATGTTCCGGCGAAAGGATCGTGCACCCTGAGGACACGGAGCGAACCAAGGACGACCGCCTTCTGCATTTTCCCGCAACTGTCTCAGGATTTGCTTTTCAGACTATTAACAAGTGAAACCTTGGCACCTCCAAAGGCGCCAATGATCAGGACGATTAGCTTAACAGAATATTCCGGGTATAACCGTCGCAACTCCCTTATAAGGTCTTTATACCTCTCTTTCTTTTCTTTCTCCTTTGCTAGTGACGTTTTTGTCAGCTGGTGCCAAAAATTCGATAACGAACATGGTTCGTTTCTCGAAGTCAAGAAGAACTATGTCAGGTCTCGAGTGCACAACAGAAACAATTGACAAGAATATGAAGTTCCAGCATATGCGGCACTTCTCATTTTCGTAAATTGACTATATTTCTCTAGGAGCGTTTACCCGAGAGGTATTAGGGCTAATACCGTAAGAGTGACAGAGATGGTAATAAAGCACTTTTAGTGCCGCATTATGCCTTTGGATGTAGGTTGTTTCCGCATGAGTTGGACAACTAGATAGTATGTGTCCTAGATGCTCCGGGTGTTCATGACACGCTATGCAGCTATCACCGGGAATGTCTTGGCTCAAAATGTGGCGACGGTGAGCTAGAGTGGAAACGACGCAATCTTGACATGTCAAAATGAAGCCCTTCGTGTCCGACTTCAATCCGGGTTATCTAAGGAAAGGAAACGTCAGCTCATACGACATCGACTGATCCTCCAAATTTTTGTGGAAGATGCCGTAAATCCTTTCGTCGAGGAGCTGTTCGGGAAAGTTTTCCTCCTGTGCTTTCTTAATCCGGGCCTTCAGGAGTGAGTATTCAAGATGGATGAGATTTGATACGTTTTGCTCACCCATGATATTGAAGTCAAGGCCGATTGTTTCAGCAGCCTCTTCCGCTGCTTTGTACAGAAACGCCCCTCTGCCTACTTCTTCGTGTTTCCTGACCATTTTAAGAAGAGGGTCTTGTTCATTTGCGACTATATGTGCTGTACCCAGAATAATCCTGGTGTGAAGACATTCAAGATTCAGTATTCCACGACTACCTTCACGGCGTGAGATGTAAAGGCGTGGAACAGAAGACTTAAGGTGCATGCTTTTGTTCATGTGCATAACCTCTCGGGACCCGATATCGAGAAATCTGAGCTCGTCCTTCGTCCATGGAACTACTCCAAATTAATAGAATACTACTGGGACGGCAAGCATGTTCGTCGCAGATACTTTGTTCCTCGCTGACAGTTCGGAAGACCATATCTGTCGGATGACACATTTGAATCTGCATCGGAAAGTATCCTTTATAGATTTCACGTCCTGAATGTGGCTATGTGGCACGCCCAGGTATGTATAGGTTTTTCCAGGGCAAAGATGTCGTATAGTGCTTCTGTCAACGAGCTCAGGATCTTCGGGGATGCCGTTAACTTTTCCTTTTTTCAAATTAACCTTGGCGCATTTCTCTAACTCGAACTCCATTCCAATCTCTTAAGTTTTTCACTCTTTGACTTTTTTTTGAGCTAGATGTAGTTTCTCTTGATTTCTAGCACAGATATTAAAATCATCTATGTTAAATACATGAGTGACCTTATGCCTTCAGTTTCCAGGTTTGACGCAGATGTACCCTTCGGTATGGCGAAGTGCGAGAGATAGTCACACTGAGGTTTAAGCGGCGATAAGTACAAAAAAAGTGTCGACAAAAACTGAAGGCGGGGATTTGTTCGTACGTGCCCACAGAAACATGTGCATAACCTTATGTGGTTCAATGTGTGTATATGTTGTAAATTTTTTCTCTGTATTTCGATGTAAATTATGGAAAAAAAGATTTTTAATCCATCAACTGAACAAAGTATTAATCCGGTTCTCCTGACCCCGATCATCCAGACCACTGCATTACTTGGACTGCGAATCGGTAGAATTTGATTCAGTTTTCGATCGTCAGAGTTCAGTTGAGTTATATTTTCGATCGTCATGATTCCCCGGATCATCTTGATATTAGACTATCCGGATCACATTCGTTCTCAGTGAATCCGAACAATCGAGGCTCAACTGTGATACCACTCTCAGCTTTTCCCAGGACCAACGGCGTGGACGTGGCGGTATACTGATCCACTTTTTTCTTCGTTGCATTTTTCTTAGTTTTAATTTTTTTTTATTTCTTGACATTTTTTATTGTTTATAGGTTTTAAATTCATTTCAATTTTTACTCATATATCAGTTTCATATAATATTTTTACGTGTGAATAAATAGAATTAAGAAAGACGAATTAATGAAAATTGATCTTATTTTTCGATCTAAAGGTGTCGTGAAGAAAATTCAACGACCGCTTTTTTCAATCTGCTCGAATACGAGGGATCGTGAATCAAATTCATTCTATAACGCGCCCAGAATTTCAAAAATTCTTTATGGATTAACTCGCCCGCTTGCTCTGACCATAGGCCCAAACCATATTTTCCTAAAAAATGTAAGCAGTGAGCAAGGTGATCCAAAAGCACGTGGATTTTTAATGTTTTAGAAATTCCAAAGCTCTGAAAAGCTTTATCCAACTCACTTAAGTGTTTGTCTAAATCAGACCCAATCTCTGTAATGGAAAAACTACAGCTTACAACTTTGTCCATAGCTTTTAGAGCAGAAACGAAAGGTAATAATAATAGGCGGCCGATGCCCTCATGTTTTTCTGAATGAAGGAGCTCATCTGCTTTTTTTATTAGTTTACGACAGGAATTTCCCTAAAAAATCTGCCCTTGATAAATTTTCGGGACGGCTTTTAGTTTCAATGACCACTTTAGTGCCTTTTCTTTGCCCACTAGTGGGACTAAGCCGTCCCAAAAGAGGTGATTGACGAACCCTTGCAGTATGTGTAATTCAGGTATGATACATTTCTGAATAACATAAACGTTATCATCTTCCTCAAAAAGGGGTGAATTAACTGTACTGTGGCAATCTTTACCGAATTTTTTATCTTTGCTCATGGAACAAAACCTCTTATAGTCAGCCTTCAAATCTCCATAATTTTTTAATTTCATGCATTCATTACTTATTCGTGGAAACTCTTCATCATCACAGGTATCTTCGTTCGGATTCTTCCTAATATCTCCTTCCTGATTTTGCTCGTTACTATTCTCTTCTTCCTTATTGTTTTTGTTATCATTATGTTCTTCCTCAGTTAGTCTCAAGTCCCTCGATGCTACGAAACAGTAAGGAGAGGGGTACATAGAAGTTGCGGTTTGTTGGCCATTAACAATAAGTAACAGCTTAAAATCACAAACAAACTTGAAGGAAATATTATTAATCTTAGTCAAATTAAATAACCGTTTCATATTTTCATATGTCTCTTTAACTTGGGGCACTATGGATAACATTATAAGTCTATTGACACTAGTTAGTTTAGCTTTCATGCCAGTACTACCACCTTCAGAGTATAAACGTCTCTTTTTTATAGGCAAATCTGAATCTTCATTAAAATTTAAGTCATCGATGTATGTATGTATACCATTAAGCCGTTTCCCTTTCGGGGAAGGCGTGACACTACCCGATTCGGGTAGTGTATCTAGGTGGATAGTTTCTTGTAGTAAATAACTACAAGTGTGGGCTCACCACACCCACGACACGCCAACAGCACGTAGTTAGTAGTATTCCCTGACGGTCACCCATCCAAGTACTAACCCCGCTCAACACCGCTTAACTTCAGTGATCTAACGAGAACTAGTTTTTTCATCGTGGTATGGCCATTGGCCATACATTATCGATACTGCAGTCCAAATCCGGCGAATAATTTTCTGGGAGTACTGTCATAGAAAATTTTAAAAACCCTTGACCTCCATCCGCCATTACTTTTTCAACGACATTTCCAGTTTGATTTCGTTGATTTATAATAGCTTCCAGTAACTCCTCAGCATTTGCAAAGACTACAGGTCTTTTTTCTTTCTCAGTGGTATTATCTGAATCAAAATCAAATATACCTTCTTTATGAACATTTTCAAGAGCCTTACATTTCTCAAAGGCATGTTTAGCATAATATGGAGGTACGGATCGTTTACCGGCTGCACTTCGAAGGAAATTAGTTAGTTTTTTCATTTGGTTGGACGAAGCACTTGAATTAACTTGGAAATTGTCTAATTTTTCGGCCTCAAAGATTCGCATTCTAGAACCTAGATTACTCAGAAATATTTCATTATTCAGCTTTTTCGTACTATCACAGTTGCTTTCTGTTTGTATATAAACTTTCTGTTTTAAAATTGAACTAGCGACTTGCTCTTGCTGCTGATCAGGAAGTTTTTGAACCAATTGTAATATATTCTTACAAGTTTTTGCGGGAGTGCCACAAGAATGATTTTTACCTTTACCTATTTCATGAGAGCAAGCACTCTTTACAAACATGGATTGATTTTTTGGGCGCGTTATTAATTTGTTCGGTTTTTGAAAGATTAACCATTTTTGAAGCACCATACAACCCATTAAAGGCATCAATGTTCCTAGATGCTTGCCATTTCAAACCTCTACCCAACTTAGCCTTTGGATGGCCATAATATCTTGCTGTTATACATATGTAACAATTACATGTGTAATTATTAGTTCTGGTTTCCTTAGATAATTGTGTGTCTTCGTAATTTGGCATGGTTGGCTTAGGTCTCGTACATTTATCTTTTTCATGTTCAGATAGAGTGACACGGCACGTACCGCATATACTCAATGGAAATTTAGGATTAGATATGTCGAATTGTTCATTGATGAATTTTCTTATAAGATTTGCTTGATTTTCTGTAATGTGAAAAAATGTCGGTTTCTTATCTCCAAAGACAATTTTTTTGCCACATGGAGCACACACTTTTGTTCTGTTTTCCTCATGTGAAAGTTTGTGAGACATTTTGTCGAAGTTCCTTATTTGAACTGAGAATATTGAACAAACTGGAGTGCTAATTTTTGCATTATTCATCATGGAACCAGAAAAATCTCCTTGACAACGAATTTGGAAAATTTACATTCTGAAGATGGGCGAAATTGATTTGTTATCAAAACTTTTCTTTCCATGAGCATACAAAATGAATATGCGATATTTCAAAAAAATGAGCAGCTAAGATTTTCATTCAAACGGATTTTGAAACTGTGGGCCCGGACGAACAAATCCCCGCCTTCAGTTTTTGTCGACACTTTTTTTTATACCTTTCGCCGCTTGAAGCTCAGTGTGTAGTGGCAATAATGAGAGGCAAAAGAGAAGAGGGCTCATGGTGTCGACCCGAAACACACCTTTCTCAAAGGTGATACTGTTAGTGATCACACGATGTTTTCCAGATGAGATGGTAAATCTGATTTTCCAAAGCGGCATTAATCTCTCTATGCATCTCACGATGTGTGGATGAACCTTTAACCTTTCCAACATATATATGATAAGTCTATGGGAGGTTGAATCAAAACTTTTTCGGTAATCAGTCCAGGCCATTGATAGAGGTCAGTGATAGGATGCTGCTTCTATACAGAAACATCTACCGATCAGCAGTTTCTCCCAACATCCTGCTACGCCGTTCTTCGAGCCGCGTTGTTCATACATCTCTCGCCACACAGGTCCAATTGTCTGTAATTCTTAGGGTCAGCTAAGTTGCCCGTCTTCGGCAGGAGCACTGTGCGCCCTTCCACCAACCACTCCGAAATAGGCTCTTCCGACCTTAGATATGAGTATATATATATAAACCATTCGGTTTCGGTTTCGATTCCCTTGGAATAGAACCGAAGGGCTTATGACAAAGCCACCGAACGCGTCCTCGGGTTGCGGATAGAGGGTCCCCGTACCAAGGGTTTCTGCTGAATATGGATACAATAATTAATAAGCAGTCGCGGACAATTGTCCAGGGATGGTCCCGAAGGAATAACCCCTAAACGAAGGTATGAGAACCGTGCCGAAAGCTGCATGGCACCTGGGTGAGGTGTCTTTAACGGTGACTCTGGGATATCGGGCGATGTCTCAGAGTAATAGCCTTATCCTTGCACGCGGGGCTCTACAAGGATGGACGAACCCTTTCCCTAGCTGCTCGTGGGAACAACAATGAAACCAACAAACCACCAAAATGTTGTAGATGCGGTTCAAAACGATCGAACGCGCAGAGCACCCGACAATGGATCGGCAAACAATGCCGATCATCCTAGAGTTCGGGGTGCTGAAAATAATTTAGATGAAAACACAACGACGAACCGGCGAAACGCCCACATTGAGTGGACGGATCAACTTAAGAATGATGTGCTAGACTGCTACGATGCCAGTATTATCCCTGTTCGTGGAGGCTTTATGGCGCGTATGCATACTCTGTGGTGCCAGAAACACCCAGAGCTTCAACACGTTTCGCATCAGTCTTTGCGAAATCAAGCCGACTACCTCCGCAAAAATGGATATGTACGCGGAGCGCTTCCTCAACCGCTGCTTGAACAAGCTGCAGACGAAGATGAAACGACATTAAGACCAACCGCAGAAAGCAGGCACCTACTTGAAGATGATGGCAATTTCAGTACAAGGAGGAACATCAACATGCAAGTTCCTCTTAAGCCCCAAGATCTGGCTGAAATGGATGCCTCCCTTCGTGGAGATATCTCGCAAGAGTCCGACCTCTGGACTATCAATTGCTCAGTTTATTGTGCTGCGAGAGCTTTGGCTGATTCAAATCGAAGGCTCAAACCGACGGTGGATCAAAAGACAAGAAGACGCTTGCATCAACTGAACAAGAAAATTGGATGGGCAAGACAGAATGCGTCCCGTGTTCAATGTGTGATTGACTACATAACATCTGGTAGACCGTTCACGGAAAGGGTTCGAAAGTTCGCCCAAGAACTAAGGACCTTGAATCACACACTAAACAAGTCAAAGCTGCTGACAATCAAGCAGCATATTGTTGACAAAATAAGGCTGTTATCTGACGCAAGGAGGAGGATACAGAAGAGGGAGAGATGGATCAGGGAGAAACAACAGTTTCTCGCTGACCCATCGCGCCTCTTCAGTGATCCCCCTGTTTTTGTAAAAAATCCACCCAAGCCCAAGGAGGTAGAGACTTTTTGGAGAGAGGTGTACAAGATCCCGAAAACACTAGAGTTGAAGGAAGATACTGACAATATCATCCGCTTCAAGGAGTTTTGCGGCAGCCTCATAAAATCTGAGGAGGAGTGCCCATCAGTCACTGCCGAAGAGGTGAAAAAAGCACTTAGAGGCACGAAGAACTTTTCCGGTGCTGGACCAGATTGTATCAAGAACTTTTGGTGGAAGAAGTTTACTTCTACACACCAACATTGGGCCCGCATATTCACCTTATATTTAAAGTCGGAGATGCCCACTCCGCAGTGGCTAGTGTTAGGACGCACTATACTCCTACCGAAAAAAGGCGACTTGTCCAAACCAGAGAATTACAGGCCAATAACTTGTTTGAACACACTGTATAAGATCATTACAGCTGTCCTAAACAACAGGATTGTTCGACGAATTGAGCCTGTATGGCGAGAGATGCACGAACAACGTGGCTCGAAAAAAGGTGTAGCAGGCTGTCGAGAGAACCTGCTGATTGACAGGTGTGTCTGTAAAGACGCTACAGTCCATCAGCGCGTCCTGTCAATGGCCTGGATTGACTACCGGAAAGCTTTTGATTCAACCTCTCATAGACTTATCATCTGTCTGTTGGAAAGCTTGAAGGTACATTCACACATAGTGAGATGCATAGAGAGATTGATGCCTCTTTGGAAAACTAGATTTACCATCTCATCTAGGAATTATCGTCTAACGACGAACAATGTCAACCTTCCAGAGGGGCGTCTTTCAAGGGGATAGTATGAGCCCTTTGCTTTTTTGCATCACACTTTTGCTCTCTCGCACTACGAAATTCTCCTGGATACCTCTGTGGCGACACTAATCAGCGTGAGCATAAGGTCACTCATGTATTCTATATGGATGACCTGAAGATCTATGCCGCTGGTAAAAGCAAACTTCAAACTGCTTTAAATATCGTCAAGAACTACACAGGAGAGATTGGGATGGACTTTGGTTTGGACAAGTGTGCCAAAATTCATTTGAAGAAAGGAAAGATTACTGGCGTTCCCAAGGACCCTGAGCTTGTGGATATAAGTGTTATTAGACACCTTAACACTGGAGAGACCTATACATACCTGGGCGTGCCTCAAAGCCGCATTCAGGACGTAACATCAGTGAAGGAGTCTCTCCGAAGCAGATACAAGCATCTTCTTCGACAGATTTGGTCTTCCAATCTGTCGGCGTTGAACAAGGTATCTGCGACTAACATGCTTGCCGTCCCGGTTCTACTCTACTCGTTTGGGGTGGTTCAATGGACGAAGAACGAGCTTCAGGCCCTTGATGTCACCACACGTAAGATCATGCATATGCATAAAAGCTTGCATATCAATTCGTCAGTTCCGCGATTATACATTTCACGCCGTCAAGGCGGACGCGGACTTCTGAATCTCCAATGTCTTCATAACCGAATTGTCTTAAGTACAGCTTACATCGTTGCGAATGGCAGAGATCCTCTCCTAGAGATGGTCAGAAACCACGAGATGATTGGCGAAGGAGCGTTCCTTTACAAAGCCGCGGAGCAAGCTGCCGAGGCCCTTGGCCTGAATTTCAACATCAGAAGTGAGGAAAGTGCATTACTCCATCTAGATGCTTCACGTCTAAAGGCCAAAGTAAAGAAAGCAGAGGTTAGAAAATTTCACCAAGAGCTACTCGACAAGCATATGCACGGAAACTTTCACAGAAATGTAGAAAAACAGTCCTTGTGAAAGGAGCAAACTTTTGCTTTCCTCAAATCATCAGGGCTCAATTCAGGTACAGAGGGCTTTATTTTCGCATGCCAGGACGGTGTAACCTCCACCTTAGCATACCGCGCCCGCACTTTATGTCAAGAAGTTCCCAGTGATAGGTGCAGAGCGTGTAATGCATACGCTGAGTACCTAGAACACATACTATCGGGGTGTCCGACCCACGCAGGAACAACCTATATCTATAGACATAATGCGGCCCTAAGAGTACTTTATTACCACCTTTGTCGCTCTTACGGTGTTGGTCGCGCCACTGCCCTGCCGAACGCTCCAAGGGATATAGAGTCAATTGTCCGAAACGAGAAGTGCCAGATTTTCTGGAACTTCGATTTTCTGGCAGCAGTCTCCGTTGCGCACTCGATGCCTGACATTGTTCTTCAAGACTTCGAGAAACGAACGATATTCGTGATCGAATTCTCGGCTTCGTCCGAATACAACATCACTGCAAAGGAGAAAGAAAAAGAGGAGAGGTATCAAGACCTTAAGAGAGAGCTGCAACGACTGTACGCAAAATATTCGGTACGAGTAATTGTCCTTGTAATAGGTGCTTTCGGAGGTGCTAAATTATCACTGGTTCGTAACCTTAAAGCTATTCCCGCGTGCCAAAAATATGCCAAGGCACTTGCGAGATGGATGCAGAAAGCTGTCATCCTTGGGTCGCTTCGTGTCCTCGAAACACACGAGGGTTCCGCCGGCCTGTCGTTGTGATTTCGTCGTGCCCTGTGACCACCCATCTCACGGATGTGAGACGTGGCCATATGTGTATTTTACCGCGGTTCTACTGGGGGCTATTGACATTTTCTTTTTAGATGGCAGTTGCTCTTAGTGGTACCCTGCGGTGGTTGTTTAACTTTTTTTTTCAATTATATATATATATATATATATATATATATATATATATGTGTGTGTGTGTGTGTGTGTATCTCTTGTCGCTGTAAAGTCTTATTTACACACTTTAATTATTAATATACTTATAAATAGTAGTGACAGAAACATCGGCGGGGAGTTGTAGGCGGGGCGAGTTGGAGGCGAGCCGGAAACGGCCCGAAGGTGACACTAAGGTGATCGAATTGCAAGTACTCTAAACTTCACAAGAGTTACAACTGCCTACTTTTTGCACCTGTTGCACGCCATTTTTCTACAACAAATGCAGGGAATTTTCTTCTTGAGAAACACTAAAACCAATTTCTTCTGAAATTTAAGAAATTTATTGTAAAATCACCCAGAATTACAGAAAAGTTCCGGAAATATTTTAAATATTTAAATATTATAACTTAAGAGAAATTTCGGGTTTGGAGACTTCCGGTAAATTCATAGAAAACCAAAAATTACCTGAAACTAAAGGTATCCAAAGCTTTTCGAAAGATATTAGAGAATTTTTGTAAATTTCTGGAAAAATGATCAATTACTGGAATTTTCTGGAAAATTAAGGTACAGAAACATTTTCAGAATCTTCCGGTAATTTCGTGGTTACTTCCCGCTTAGGGTTCATCCAATCGCAATGCACTGCTCACAATCAGTCTGTCAAGTGTTAACTCCTAATGCCAGAAATTAATTTTTGCAACCTCCACCTCTAAAGTTGCACTTCATGTGCACTGCACTTTGCAAAATAAATTTTAAAAATGGTTGGCGAATCATAAAATCGTTTCTAAAGTTTTTGAAGTTAAACTTCATTTTGGACAATAGTAAATTGTAACTGGAATGGGGGTGAATTGAAAAAAACGTACGACCCACGACCGCACGACCTGACGACTGCACACACGACTGAGCATGGTATGGATACCCCCTCCATCTCTCGTACCCCTCCCTCTCTCTCCCTCACCCCTTTCCTCAAAACCCTCTCCATACTCCCCCTCTCTCTATATTATAATACAATATAATGCATTATGATACAGCATGATAAATTGTCATTGCAATATGGCACAATATGATGTAATGTGATACAGTATATTGCAATATCATATGACATGATACAATATAATACAATATGAGGAAATACCATACAGTGTGATATAATATCATACCATATCATATTAGAATTTAGGAAATTTAAGTTAGATTAAAATCAAATTCAAATTCCTATATAATGTGGCGGATGACGTACACGTTTCAGTAGCTTTGGGATTGGTTTCTTTAAGGAATCATGATCGAAGCTTCCGGAGCCTACAACTTCTATAAAAAAGAGAAGGAAGGGGATGTTGTTGGTGGCTCTGATTTTTTTCCTCTTGTTTATTCTTATCCAGGGAAATTTTTCAAAAGAAGAATTTTTTAGAACAAGTTTTTTGAGGAATTTTTTTAAATTGCAATAGGAACATTTTATGGTGGTTGTCCCAATTTGGTCATTGGATTCTTGGTTTTATTTTCAGGAATTCTATACATTAATAGGAACAATATGATACAATATGATACACAATATGACATGAGTCAATACCATATATTTTGATACAATATCATATAAGATGACGTAATATGATACGATATCATACAATATGATGCAATATAATGCAATACAATACAACATGATGCAATATGACGCAATACGACACAATATGATACAGTATGATACAATATCACACTATATGATGAAATGTGATGTAATATGATACAATATGATGCAATATCATATGATGATACAGTGCGATGCAATACCATACAATGTAAGACAATATCATATTGTATGATGGAATCTCATGCAGTATCATACAATATGATGCAATAAGATACAATAGTATGCAATTTGATGCAATACGTTACAATATCATATAATATGGCACAATTTGATCCAGTAAATGATTCAGTATGATCCAATATCATATTATATGATACAATACGATACAAAATAAAACAATACAATACTGTAGTATCCCCTTGTAAGACTCTCGAGCAGCCCGCCGGCTCGGTAACGCACATACACAACAAGACACAAACGCTCTCCCCGGCGGTCCAAATACGAGTCCCCTCTTGCATGCACGCACGAGACAGCGCACCACGCAGGCGTATAAATATTCACAAACACCACATCCCTTCCTCAACAATATTTATTTTACGTTTCGATTATATTAATACCTTCTTGATAAATCTCGATTCAACAATTTTACATATGGAGCTGTACAGGATTGAAACATCAATAGCTCAACAATAGAGCTATATAGAACTGGAACATTTGTAACTCAACAAAATCCTTTTAAATCTCAATGTAGGCAAGATAACTAAATCACACAAAAACTGCTTTCCTTCTCCACACTGTAGTAGGACCAACACTTAACACATCTCACTGTCAATACTTATTCGTAGAACCAGATCACTTATTCTTCCTCTATTTATGAATCTTCGCCCTCAGCATCCTTCCCTTGAATTGATTTCCATTCGCCTTCAACTCTTTTTAGGTGAACTATATTCCTCCTATATCTCTGCCCAGTTTCGTCGTTCCTTATAATAGTGTCTGCGCCTTTAGAGACTTCTACTGTATGCGGAACTGGATTGAAATTTGAGCTGAGCTTAATTTTTTGTCCATAGTTTTTACATACACTTTATCTCTCTCAGTTATAGCAGAATCAGCAGCCTTCCTTTTCCTGTCAGCATATTCCTTCCCTCTTTCCTTTTGTTCCTTATCTCTGTCTCTTACCTCTGAATCTTCTATTTTTCCTCCGTCCATTTCTTCTAATGAAGGAATTTTATCTCTATTCTCTAAACGAATGGTGTTTTGCCGGCCACCGTATGGAGTGTGCTATTGTACATCATCAGATATTCCCAAAGACTTTCTTTTAAATCCTTTTTTTCAATCTGGCTTATTTTTAAACGCTTTAGAATATCGCGATTTTGTCTTTCGACTTCCCCGTTCTGCTGTGGTCAATATGGAATGGTGTTAAAGAGGTGAATATTACATTCTTGACAGAATGATCTGAACTCAATGCTGACGAATTGTTTCCCATTATCTGCTGTAATTGAAATGGGATATCCTTGTCTGCTAAAAATTTCCTTTAGCACTTTAATGATTAGAGCGCTAGTAATAGTCCTCAAAATTTGCACTTCTTAGTACCGACTGTAATAGTCTATAACCACCAGCAAGTAGTCATTGTTCGGTAATGGTCCTAACAAATCCATAGCAATATCAACCCAGGGAGCTGGGAGGAGTTCGCGTCTCTTCATTGGTATTGGACGATTTGGCAGACCTCCTGCAGGTTCTCACTAGTTTTTCGACATCCTTGTCTGCTCGGGGCCACCAGACTTTGGATCTGAGACGTCCCTTCATAGCGACAATACCGGGATGACCTTTGTGTGCTGCATCTAATACCTCCTTCCTGAGCTTTTCTTCTATTACTATTTTATTTCCGCGAAGTAGAATATTTCCATAGAAACATAGTTCGTTCCCGAAGATTCGCTATCCTTCAACCGATTCGTTCCACTCCTGATTATAAATTCCTTTCCTTACTTTTTTAATTTCGGGATTGTTTCCCGAGAATTTAATGATATCTTTCATGGATATTGCTAGAGGTCTTCACTGTTCCACGATCTGGTGCACATATCTGTCATCTCCAGCAGTAATAAAGTCTTCAAATATCCTATTCGCCCGAATTCAGCGAAAATTTTTAGGGGATCTAATTCATTTGAATGCGTCAGCACGAATCATTTTCAGTGCCGCCAATTCATTTTTATTCGTGGGATTTTAAGTCAAGCCCCAATTCGCCAGAATTCGCCAGCGCCAATACAGTTAACGACTGGCCTATTCAATCGAATTTGTGAGCTCTACCCAACGCGCTCAGCATAAAGGATCCGTTGTACATAAATATCAATGAGTCCCGTAGCTCAGTGGTCGCCCTCTCGACTTTATACACTTGATATCGCTGGTTCGAGTCTCGAGGCATGCAATTTTTATTAATTTTTTTCCAAATGACCTCGACCACGAATTAAGGCAAATCGACACGCATTTAATTCGCTCTGGCCCAAATCGTTTCAACGAATCAGAAAGCAGAATTCGGGCGAACTTAAACATGTTAATTCACCGCAATTCTCCCGAATTAGTTTTTTTTACTGGGTAACTGATTAATGATTGAAATTTCCAGTTTTAAATTAAGTTTGTATCTTCTCAAAACTTGTAAATATCTCTTGAACTAACTCAAATTTTCTTCCATATTAATAAACGTTCGATTGTTATTTTTTTTTATTCCAAATTGTTGAAAATAATTAGAATATTCTCTCAAAATTAATTTTTTCAAAACAAAAAATAATTTTAAAATTTCCCAGCAAAGTTAGCGAAATTTTTTGTTCAAACCCTTTAAAGATCCCTGAAAAGCTTCAAAATTTTATTTCGAAATCTAGAAAAATCCAAATTTAGTTTTTTATTTTTCAAAATAATTTCCAGTTTTAAATTAAGTTTGAGACTTCCCAAGACTTGTGAATATCTCTTAACCCAACTCAAATTTTTTCCAAAATGATAATTGTTCAATTGTTATTCATGCATCAAAATTCAATAGTTTCACTCACATGTTAAAAATTTGTTAAATAAAACAATCAAAATTGTAACTTAGAAAGTGTAAATTTCACACAGAAATATTGACGACTCAAGGCTTAAAAATTGTACATTTTCTTTCCCTTTTTTTTTCTACACCTAACTTTTTGATTTATCCTCGTCGCCAAAATGTAGTATCCCCTTGTAACACTCTCGAGCAGCCCGCCGGCTCGGCAACGCACACACGCAACAAGACACAACCGCTCTCCCCGGCGGTCCAAATGCGAGTCCCCTCTTGCATGCACGCACGAGACAGCGCACCGCGCAGGCGTGTAAATATTCTCAAACACTGCAAATTCAATACCATACAATATGATACAATAGAGTATTTCCATTAAGCCATAAAATTTCAAAATTGTCGAATAACCCGGGGATGCCGTTGCGTTGTATAAATTGCGTCGCGTACTCACTAAATTTTGTATTTATTTAGTAATAACGCTTACTTGAAGAATAGCATACAATTTTGAACATATTGACAGATGACATATGACAGCTCAGGCTGCACCTGTGTAGAAAAAATACGACATTTTTGAAAAATTTTCGCATGAGAATTCTGCTCCCCCGCCCCCCCTTAAAATTTCGCAGTCCTAGCCTGCAGCCTATGTAGCCTATATGGGAAATCTGTCACTGAAGGCCACAATTCTCCAGAGATTGTAATTCCAGACTGTGCGGTTTATGAGTGAATTAATTTATTAAGATCTTTTTGTTGAATTAATATACTTATCGATCCTTTTTCTGCGAGTGTTCTATCATAACTGGACTGATATTGACAGCCCATTTGATCAGTGTTGATGATGAGTTGAGGCTCGAAATTCTTGGCATCCATTCCACAAGTGTCTTCGGCACGCGGGTATGGTTTTAAGGTTACGAGCCAGTGATAGTTTTCCGAAATCCTGGAGAACGATGTCCGGTTTCGAGTGTGCAATGTAGACTACTGTCCGAAAATCGTAGTTCCAGATAATTTGATACTTCTCGCTTTGGACAATTCACTATACCTTCCTCGGAGCTTTCGGTAGGTCGGGGTCGTGGCCAACACCGTGAGAGCAACAAAGATGGCATTAAAGTACTCTTACAGCCAAGGTAAAAAAAGCAGAGTTGAAAAAAGTCCGCCAACAGCTACTCGACACAAAAATTCGCGGAACAAACTTTTGCTTTCCTTAGATCATTAGGTCTTCATTTAGGTACAGAAGGTTTTATTTTCATAGCGTGAAATGACAGTGTCATTTCCACCTTAGTATGCCATTGCCACATTTTAAGTCACTCTTACGACATGAGTCCTCATACCGCTCCGTTAGACACTCCTAGGAAAATAGACTCAATTGTCGAAAATGAGAAGTGCCTAATATACTAGAACAGAATATTCTCGAAAATGGTTTCTGTCACGCACTGGAGGTCTGACTTCGAGAAATGAACAATGTTCGTTATAGAATTTCCGGCATTAGCTAATATGAACATCACAACCAAGGAGAATGAAAAGAAAGTGAGCTATAACGACCTTATGAGGAGTTGCAAGTGGTATACTTGGAATATCCTGATAAGCTAGTCATCTTGATCATCGGTACTATTGGAGTTGCTCCGTTTCCTCAGGGTGCACGAGACTTTTGCCGGATCGTCGTACTGAGCCTATCGCAGACTGCAACCACCTATCTCACAGTCGCGAGACGTGGTTACAGCTGAAACGTTACCGCGATTCACTCCATTGGGATAGTAAGTTCGCTCTGTATTGCGTATTCTAATTCATTTACATGTTGAAGGAATGTTAAGTTGAAGTTTCGTACAGTTTCAATGGAACCTTCTTCTATATGTTCAAGTTTGGACCTTAATGCTATCACCAAAACCTAATAAGATAAGATCTGTCGTATTGTGTTATATAGCTTATCCAAAGAATTAACACTTGAATAACTTATAGCTCTTCCAGCATTTCCTGTATTACTCCACAACTGAAGAAAGTATCTCTACTACAGATTTTCAGGTCGATAAGTCACCAGCGTTCGTTTCTGACGATAATCCTCCTCTTGTCCAGGCTACTGAAGGTGCCCCCTGAAGTATCACATTGAGGAGAATCCGACTAACGCTCTCGTTTCTAAAGACTCGATCTGGCAGACTAGATCCAATAATCTAAAACATCCTCTGGCTCAAAAGCGCCGTAGAAGGTGACCTCGGAAGAGGTTTGCGACCTTGCAGAAGCAGGATCAAACCCCAGAAAGCAAGAAGACAAAGGATCTATTTTCCATTTTGTAAATCAACTTTACAATCTTCGCGACCTAGGACAATAAATGAAGCGATTTGATAAGGAGAAAGTTTGAAATTATTGTTACTTTTGTCACTACGATGTCTCAAATATGTGTCTGTCACGATATGAGACGAAAGGACGCCCTTGGCTATCGATGGCAATCGAGATATGTATGTCACAAAAGTAAAAAATAGATATGTAATGGTCACAAAAATAAAGTTGAATAAACCCGTACCCATTTCCAATGTCTTGTGGGGGCGGGAAGGCACCCCTAAGACTGATCACAAAAATAATGTTGGTCAAATCCCTACCCCTTTCCAACGTCCCGTCTCCTCGTGTCTCAAGTGACAGCTGATGTGCGTGAAACTCCTTTTTTTGTCGACATAATAGCTTATGTCGGCATAAAAAAATATCTAAATATATGTTGATTAATTAAAAGCAATTCGATTTCAATTATTTACAGTTATTCTGGCCGTACGGATTTTTAAAAACACCTAAACTGTGGCTTAAATATCATAATTCCGATATCGTGAAAGACCCATATTTGAGACATCGTAGTAACAAAATTAACAATAATTTTAAACGTTTTCCTGATCAAATCGCTTCATTTATCGTTCAGTTACACATTCCAATAGCTTGTTGCTGAAAAAAAAAAAAATTCCTAGCCAAAACAGAGGTGATGCCCCTATTCTGCAATCCAACCGATTGTGGAAGCTATTGAATGTGTGACTAAGTGATTGATTAATTGGTACCGTGAGCGAGAAGTGATTGAATGAGTTTGTGAGAGAATGAGTGGAAAAAATCGAGCTTATCTTCATGCCTTTGGGGAAAAAGATGCGAAGAATGCAATTTACTTACCGTTTTTCAGACTTTTATTGGGGTTGCTTATTTGCGTTATTAATAATGTTCAGTTATCTGCTGTCCGGATAATTTACGTTTGGTTGATGTAGAGCGTACACTAAGTACCATAGGATGCAGGCGACATGTGCACATGTATCCAGAGTCCTGGCTCCTGATTGACAGGTGCAGTGGTAACCACTGATTATATTGTCCTCTTATACTTGTTCATCATAGTGTACTAGTTATGAAATGTACACTTCATGTGTCGTTCAACGGCAAAATTGAGTATAATGTTTCAAAATTATCAGCCCAGGGACGTTCATGTTCATATCAACTTCAATTTCTTCTCCTTCGTCTCTATCTAGTTTATGTCGTATGTATAAAAGAGAAAGATTCACTTGTTAGATGCCAATTTTGGGTCCTCGTTAATACTGTAAGCCAAGAACAGGAAAGTCAGGAACCAAATTTTGTTGAAGTTAAACCCACTGAGCGCGTTTTATGCGTAAATTGTCAACTTCTACGAACGCTTGTAATATGTACGTTTGGCGTTTGGCCCTTCCGAATAATTTATCTTGTGTGTTCAACTGTTGCACCTTCCATAAATAATGGTGGGTGATATCTATTAATGATTGCGGCAGCGATGGAATAAAATTCGTGAAGGTGATGAAGATGAGGCCTAAGAATGGTTTCTTCGAAGAATGTGAATATGGAGAGAAAATGCCCGTCCCTAGCCTCAACGATCCATCGATTTTTCGTGACCATCCGACACATGTTAGCTTCTTCAGTTGATAATTGCTGTTGTCCATCCTGGATCAATGCCGGCATCCAGCAAGTGATTCCAACGCGTTCTAGCAATAGCACGGAATCCCTACATCCTTTGTCAATCAAGAAAATATCTCCTTTTTGAAACCACCCCCTCATAGCATTAGCCTCCATCTCGTACTCTCTTTCCAAAATCGCTGCATCATTGTTGTGACCATCTGAGAAGTATGGTCTCAATACAGATAATATAAAGCCGTCTGGAGCAGCAATCGTAGCGGGTTAAATCAAATGTCGATGTTAGTGCTTAGAGAACGACTTTCTTAAAATAAAAAAATCGCTGCTTTTTAGTGTGTAGAAATAGGTACATTCCACTCAGAGCTAAGCAGTATTTCACAAAAATTGTATTTGAAGTATCTGAAATACAAACGACATTCAGACAAAATACATTTGAGTATTTTGAAATATTATTTGAAATACATGTAAGAATTGTATTTTTTGAGGTATTTTGTGTATTTTCTTGAAAATACTTCTAATGTAAGCTTATAAAAATTATATTACAAATCCCTAAAGTATATAATAAGTCTAGGAATGTTATGATCAAAGAGTGGGAGTGCGAAAGAGTGACAAAGAGAGGAGAGAGTAGAGAGAAAAAGAGAGGAGAGATGAGGATGAGAGGAGGGGCAGTAAGTGGTGACTTGGAGAGGGAAGAGCGGAAATCAATTTGAGGGAGGGGGGGGGGGGGGGTAGAATCCTACAACAAAGTACATAGAGCAGCGCAGTACACTAATGGGGTGCACAGTAGAGATTAATAATACGTAGAGATATGCAGTAAGTTCTGCGCATTGGAGACATACGATTTGCAGGGGTGCACAGTAGAGATACATGGCTCATACAGCTGCGCAATGCACTCTTGCAGTATAGAGAGCTGCACAGTGCCTTTATGTAGTACATTGAGCTGCACAGTAGAGTCTTGCAACGTACAGTGTTGCACAGTAGAGACCTGCAGTGTGCAGGGATGTGCAGTATAGTCATGTTATGTTTAACGATGCACAGTCGATTCCTGTAATATGCAGGGCAGCTGCGTATTAGAGTCATGTAATGTGCAGAACTGCACAGTAAAGTCTTGTACTATTTAGGGTTGTGTGATAGAGTCCTGTAACGTACAGGGCTGTGTATTAGAGCACATCAATGCGCAGAGCTGTGCATTAAAGTCCGGTCACACGCAGAGCGGCACAGTAAAGTCTGGTCATGTGCAGGAATGTGCAGTAGGATCCGGCCATGTACGGTGATGCACAGAAGTGACATGTAATTTGCATGACTGCGCAGCAGAGTCATGAAATATTCAGGGATGTGCAGTAGAGTCATGTAATATGCCGGGATGCACAGAAGAGATCTGTAATGTACAGATATATAAAGTAGAGTCCTGTAGAGTGCAGGGTTGCGCAGTGGTGCCCTGCAATAATCATAGCTGCACAGTAGAGTCCTGAAATATACAGGGATGCGCAGTAGATTCGTGTGATATACAGGTCTTCACAATAGAGTCATGCAATGTGGAGGAATGTGCAGTAGAGTCATGCACTGTGCAGGGTTGCGCAGTACAGATTTATTATGTGTAAAGCTGCGCGGTAATTGCTGAAGGACGTGGGATGCACAGCAAACGCATGATACATGAACTTGCACAGTAAAGGCCTACAAAATGTAGGGGTTCGCAGTCGAGACTTACGGTACATAGAACCGCTCAGTACAATTGTGTAGACTGTAGTACATTAAGCTGCGCAGTAGTGTCCCGTGGTGCGCTGTTGAGGTGTAGGGCTCGTACAGCTACGCAGTTCAGGCCTGAAAAACGAAGGGGTGCGCAGTAGGCGTATGTGGTACGTAAAGCCGCGCAGTTGATATCTACTATATGTAGGGGGCACAGTAGAGATTTATGGTACATTGCAATGCGCAATAGAGGTTTTCTGTTACGTAAAGATGCACAATACAGCCTTGAAGTAGCTAGGTATGTTCAGTAAAGATCTATGGTAATTAAGGCTGCGCAGTAGAGATCTACGATATGCTGGATTCTCAGTACGTAGAGCTGCGCATTACAGTCCGTATGTACCTAGGGATGTGCATTAGGAATTAAATATTTCATAACGGAAACTAATCTTCTTCTTTCTGAAAGTTGAAAATCCAAAAGGGGCAGCTATGAACATAAGAAACAATAATGAAATTCGTACATGAAATACGGAAAGTGGATTCGAGGTTAGTTGTTTGATGAAAGAGAGCGCGAGCTTTTGAAAAGTTCATAAGTGAATGATGTCACGCATGTCATTTAGAAAAAACGAAATATTCAACTATTCTGGATAATTTTTCGAATATAAGTAAGGTGACGTAATAAATGAGAAGTCTAATAATCACTATTATTTTTTATTACAATAAATCCGTTTTAAATTACAAAAATGGAAACAGCATGACTTTAGTACAATGTACAATTAAAGATTCAACATTCACTGAAACTATTTACATGATTTATTATGAAGTCTTTCAGATGTATTACAATCTATTTATTATATCGTGTGACTAACTAAATGAGTAACTGAGTAATAAATTGTGCTTCCATTTTCATCAAAACTGAAATGATGTGCTCATGAAAATGCAACAGGTATAAGGAAAACTACATTAAATTACTCATTTTCTGAAAATTTTATATTAGAATCTCAGCACCTTTTAGCTGTGGTAACAAATCTACCTACGTGTGCTGTAATATAATTTCCAACACATCTCTTCCTTTCTAATTGACTTATTTAGCTCACTTTTTTGAGATCTGTATATTTATGAATAGAGGTTATGAAACAGTTAGTGCTGCATTCGATAATTTACTTAATCCCGGTTTGCCAATACGACACTCTAATATTGTCTCGTCTTATTCAATCGAGATTTTTAAGAAAGCGATCGATCGTAAAGAGAATCTCGTTTTTTTTACCCGCTATTTTTACAACAAAAATTTTGATTTACAGACAAAATTGAGTTTCAGTGTTTTCTATACATTTTCTATCAATATTTTCATTATTATGAGACTATTAAAAACAACTGTGTTATCTAAATTTATTTTTCTATAGGAAACTTTGCTTTTATATATTTTCATAATTATAATTGATATTCTTGAAATACAAACTCAAATATTATTACTATATTATATGACATTTACCTCAAAAAAATTTCTGAATGCAAAGAGAATGCTGAATTTTGTTTCGTCACAAATATTTTATCCTGACAAACGAAATTAAACCAATTTGTACTATGTTGGTATAATTTTGTTTAAAAAATTACATCTATCTATTTAAAATACTAAAAAATGCAATGTTTCACAGAAATAATATTTATTTTGTTATTAATTTCCCTATAAAAGTCTCATATCTATATTAGAAAGAAAATTTTATAATTGTTTTAGAATGCAGTTCATCGTATATATTTTATTTGCATATATGCATACAAAAATATCATACATAAAAAAAGTATCGTTTTAAAGACTTGGGTTCAAAATCAACGCCATCTAGCGGTTCCCCCGGACACTATAAGTAAATAAACCTACGAATCCCTGACAGCAATTGTTTCTAAACTCTGCTTTTCCCAAATTCTGGTTCAAAACTATACATGAGAGTGCCACCACTGTGTTGGTAACAAATGAATGCCCGAGAAGTTGGTTGTAGAATATGTTTCGAAAACGAACGAGACCGATCGAAATATTTTAAATTCTCGTATCGAAATGCAGCCGATGAAACAGCACTGAAACGGCACTGGCGAACGGCACTGGGCCACCAGTGCCGTTTCAGTGACTGTTTGTGCTGCTTTCAGCACCTAAACGGCACTCAGAGTAATGCGACGATCATATAATGGTTCTGTTGTATTCGTCACGTACCGGGCAGGCAGAGAGGTTTACAGCAGTTGGCCGCCGCCAACCCGAATGCCGTTTTAAAATTTTCTTCAAATTATTAACACTTTTTTTAATTTATGAGTTTTCTTATGATATATATTATATACTTATAAATTTTATACTAATATACTATTCTGAAGTTGAATTCGAAAATGTTGTCTGTTTTGGCGTATCTCATTTCATTTACGAGATACATTATATTCTTCCCAATTTTAAGCTTTTTAAACAAAAAGTTAGATATCTGAAATTATCTAAACTCGTAGATTCAGAATTTCTAACTTTCGCAGAGGTAATTACAAAATTTTACTTTTTAATTTTTAATCCCTTTCAGCTGGTCTCCTAGGTAGCCTATTCGCAGGTATAAAGGGAACTTCTGTAGGCATTTAAAACTGAATTCTGAGTAGCTTTAAACGACCAGCACTAAAACGGCACTGGCCAGTGCCGTTTGAGTGCTGTTTCAGTGCTGTTTAATCGGCAAGGCAGTTGTACTCTCTTCTATTGTACCGTACGGTAATTATGCGAGAAAAATGATAAAGTTTAGCCTTTTTTAATATTTATAAATAATAAAAAAATTTATTCCTAAAAAGTCACCTACTTATGAAAGAAAACACCGCTGATCAAGTAACGGAATGGTTTTTATAATTTTTTTTCATTCCGAAACTGATTTTTAACGCACGTACGGAAATGACGTTTTTGTTGTCAAAATGCACTTTTCAGTTTAAATATCAGATTCACAAAAAAAGAGTTGATATTTTAAGCTCATTTTTATATGATCTTGTATATATTTCTGTATTTATTACTCAGCTGTTACTACAATATTTTACTAGAAAAAAAGATGTACGGTAATGACGTCTGAAATGACAAAAATCGAGGGACGATAAAAAAAATATAAAAATTGTTATCATAAAAAGTCACCCAGTCATGAGAGAAAAAACCGCTGAGCAAGTAACGGAATGGTTTTTATATTTTTTTTCACTCCGAAACTGATTTTTAACGCACGTATGGAAATTACGTTTTTGTTGTCAAAATGCACTTTTCAGTTTTAATATCAGATTCACAAAAAAGAGTTAATATTTCAAGCTCATTTTGATATAATCTTGCATATATTTCTGTATTTATTACTCAAATATAACTACAATATTTCACTTGGAAAAATACGTACGATAATGACGTCTGAAATGGCAAAAATCGAGAGACGGACTTTGAGATTTTTACAATATTATTTATTCGACTTAAACAATGTGCATACATTAAACTTATGTTCACCTCAAATTTACAAACTTGATACGTTAAGCGTTTTTCAGATTACTGTCTGAAAAAGAGGAGAAAATCAGTGTATCCTTGTGCAAAGTGAGGTTGGGACGATGTACTGAAGCAGTTCAATAGAGTCTTATATTCTATATCTTCAAAAAAAAGGAAACCATCGGGAGAAACTAAAAATAAGTACGCTACTGAGAAACTTGCGAATTTTTGGGTATGAAAGAGTTATATAGACAGCACGTATCGCTACACGAAACAGGTGCGGCTGCGCGCGCACCCACCTATGATAAGAGAGATTGAGCGACCAGAAAGCACATTTCGACACTCTTCGTTAGACACGGGAACCGAGCAGGCGTTTTGGCAAGGAGGCCGCTTTAGGACTCGCGAAACGTCGAGCAATTAGGCTATGCGTGAATTAGATAAGGATTGGGGGAATTAAGGTTACAATAAAAATCTCCAGGATTGTTAAAGGCTTCAACAACCGAGGAACATGGTTTGTTGGCGATTTTAAAAAGAAAAAAGAAATTCAGTGATGGTTGCCAATTATTTAGTAATAAGGAAAACGACTGTTCTTCAACCCATTCTCATTTGGGAGCCCATCCAGGCAGCTGTGCCGATTATTAAATGTTCTTGCCATCTAGGATCATGGTTACTGATTTGCAAAATGCCTGACCTGGATTTTCAACCCATTTAACATTTGGGAGCTCATCCAGGCAGCCGTGCTATTTATTAACCACGAACCAGGCTCATAAAAAAATTGGTCTTAACGAAATTTACTGACGGTTATAGACATGGTACTCTGGTTGTGTGAAATTTGGTTCCTTTGAAACAAACCTATCAAAATTTAAAGAAAACGATCCTGGAAATCGAATCAGAAGATACATAAAAAAGGAAAACCTAGAAAAATTACTGAGAATGTTCACAAAAGTAAACTCTCCTTTCGCTTTCGTGCACCCACTTTCTCTTTTGTTTTTCTTTAACGTGAAAGGAATATTAATTTGAGTTGAGTTGTTTGTGGTTAATGAAATTCTTTCTTTTAGCTAATATCCATCGCTCTACCAGGAGTGGTGCCGATACTTTTACTCGGGACCATTTTCCTGAACAGAGAAAAGCAAATCTGTCGAGAGGTCGAAGTTTTATGGACTTTATTCTGTAAAAATGATGCCTTTCGATACATATATATATATTAGTTACATAGATTGGTTCTGTAAACGAAAGAAAAATCACATAAAAGAGAGAGTGAGGAGGGCAAATGTAGTGATGAGGCAGGTGTGGGGGTTGGGAAAGAAGTTATTCGCAGATGATTTTGGAAGGAGAATGAAATTGTTTGATTCACTAGTGATGAGTGTGCTATTGTATGGGGTAGAAGTGTGGGGGTGGAAGGAAAGTGAAGAGGTTAATAGAACGCAGGAGAGGTATGTAAAGTGGACCCTGGGGTTGGCAAGGAACACGCCTAATTATATTGTCAGGAGGGTGACGGGGAGAGCGAGTGTAGGAATTCTAGCAGGGAGCCGGGCGTGTAAATATGAGGAGAAATTTTTGGAAGAGGGGGGAAGTAGGCTAGTTAGGGCGTGTTGGTGGGAAAAGGAGAACAAGGGAGGGGGTGGGAAGATGGAGGCTGAGAGGGAAAGGTATTTTAGAATGAATGGACTGCAGATGGATGAAGTGAGAAGGATGCACGAGGAAGGAAGGAAGGTTTATGACGTGGTTAAGCAAAACGGCATGGAGAGAGAGAAGACAGAAGGGGAAGAGAGAATAAGAGAGTCAAGATTCAACGGGAACTATGTGTGGATTATGCCAAGTGCAAGAGCGCAATATTTATGTGAGAAAGGAGAGAAAGGAAGTCAGGAGCTTATAGCGAGGATGAGGTGTGGGTGCATGGAGGGCTTCAATAGGTTCTGGCTCTCGCGAGAGAAGAGGATGTGTGAACTGTGTGGAAAGGGGGATGCAAGAGTGGAGCACTGGTTGGAGGAGTGCGTGGAGGTAGAAAGAAGTGAGATAAGCATGGAGGTATTGTTGCATGAAAAGGGGGAAAAAAGGGCAGTAGCATGGGTGAAGGGAGTGTTGGGTAAGATGGAGATGAAGAGAAGGAAGGAGGAAGAGGAATGGAGAAGGAAAGATTGTAAATAGGAGAGAAAGTAGATATAAGTAACATGTAAATATTGTAAATAGTAGATAAGTAGTAGGTATTAGAGCGATAACAGAGGTTGGCAAGCGAGGCAATGCGAAAAAGTAGGGATATGCGAGCGAGGCGAAGCGAGGAAGGCAAGGCGATACGAGCGTGCGGCTTAGAGATAAGGAATGGAAGGATGTTAGTTTTTAAGGGTTAGTTTTAAAAAAATTCTGTAAAAAATGGATGTGTAAGCAAGTCAATTTTTTAAGGCCAGCAGGCTGAAAAATAAACGTTTATCTACTAAAGACATAAATGCTTCAGTACGGTAATGATGATTGGGGCGTTCTTACATTCAATTAAAGTAAATAGAAACATAAATGAACGTTAATGTTATATAACTGGGACTTCAAGTTTGCCCTCAAGTACAGTCAGGCAGAACGTAGGGATGCGCAGTAGACACCTATGCTATATGAGAGTGCATATTATGGAACGTATAGCTGCGCAGTGTACTTCTTCAATATATACAGATTCGTAGTAATGTCCTATGATACTTAGGGGCACCAAGTATAGACCGCCGCTACGAAAGCTTACACAGTGTACTTAGATAGTACATAGTGCTGAGCAGAAGTTCTCTACGAAATGTAGAGGTACGCAGTAAACACGTTTGATACAAAAGGCTGCGTAATACAATTCCATGGTAGATTGGACTGTGTAGTACATGGCAGTTATACTTTGGCAGGAGAGAGAAGTAGAAAAATCTGATCCGAAACTTCTAGCGTGAAATAAAAAAGTGTGTTCGCTTATACTTTAATCAAGTTTCACAAAAACTGAGAAAAGCAAATCCTGATATTTCTGACATTTGTTGACCCACGAATTAATTTTGTTTAAAGGGGAAATCACAGAACGAATGTAATTTACTGCTGGACATATAATTTTTATTACATCTAAAAAGCTGTTTGCAAAAGTTTTGTCATAATTATACACAGTTTTTTTGGTTGAAGTATATTCATCAGGATTTTCTTTCAAGATTTTCAATTCTGTAGTCTTACGTTCTACATAGAACACTCCAGAAAAACAATTTGTATACAATTTTTGATTTGAACAAATTCTAGTGAGCTTCTGTCGCTAAGAGGAAAAAATTGAACGGGGATTGTTTTGGAAAATTGGTTGTACTCTTAACTTTGAAGGGTTACTGTAATCCATATAAAGGAAACTGACAAGCTCAAGGCACGAAAAGCGCAAAGGAAGCCAGTGTTAACTTTTGTCTGCTGTTTTTTTTTTGTCATTCAGATGTTCTAAATTATTTGAAATCATTATCGTACCAATATACAAAAGAAAAGGAGATAAAAGCAACTGAAGTAATTACAGAGGTATCAGCCTACTAAGTACCGTAAGTAAAATATACTCAAAAATACTTATCCGTAGGGTAATGGAAATTACAGAAGAGAAAATATGGTAAGTCCAAAGTGGATTTATGCCAGGAAGATCATGTACAGATCAGATATTTAGCCTAAGACAGGTGGCAGAAAAAAGTTTGAGAGTAGGAAAGAAAGTCTTCTGTGCATTTATCGATCTAGAAAAAGAATTCGACACGGTAAATAGAAGTAAACTTTGGGAAGTCCTTAAAGAGTATGGAGTGAATGGAGGGCTCCTACAAGCAATAAAAACAATATATACAGGTAGTAAAGCGAGTGTAAGGGTAAATGGGAAAAAGACTGAATGGTTCGATATTATGCAAGGCGTGAAACAAGGATGCGTTATGTCCTCGTGGCTATTTATCATATTCATGGATAAGTGTCTTCGAACTGTCCTCTTCGACGAAAAAGGTGTAGATCTCGAAACCGTCAAGGTACGTGGGTTGGCTTTCGCAGATGACAAGATTGTTATGGCAGAATCAGTCGAAGACTTACAAAGAATGTTGAATAAACTTAATACAAGCATGAAGAACATGGACCTCAAAATTAACGTGAATAAAGCGAAAGTCATGGTGTTTGAGGAAAAAAGTGAGAAAACAGTATGCAACATAGTCCTAAATGATGAGAAATTAGAACAAGTTGACAAGTACGTATATCTAGGTAGTCTATTCACTAACGACGGAAAAATAGATGGGGAATTAGATAGGCGCATAAATAAGGGTAAGCAGGTTATCGGTAGAGCAGGGTCCATCCTCACAAATAAAAACATATCAAAAAAAGCTAAAATGGCCATACATAACTCTATTTTCGTACCGACTGTACTATACGGTAGCGAGACATGGACCTGTCAAGAAAAGGACAGGAGTAAAATTAACGCGATTGGCATGAAACCACTGCGCACAATATGCGGGAAAACACTGATAGACAAAGTCCGAAATGAGAAAATCCTCAAAGAATGCGTGGTACAGGAAAGACACTAGTTCACATATGGCAAAGAAGGCAGCTAAGACTGTCTACGAACTCTTCCTTGACTGTCTATGAGAATTTAATATTGGAGTGTTGCACGGCTTACAGATTTTTCTGTAATTTAAGAACGCAATTCAAGAAGTCTTTTATTTCTTCAAGCACTATTTGCATGATTTTCCAATACGATATTTTCAAATTATCAAATGCTTCTAGACCTATCCTAAAGTCACAGACTCGGTCAATGAAAATTTCCAGCACTTTTTTTTCCGTGTATGAATCTCCATTTCAAGAATTAACACTATGAAAAGTGATATTCTTTTTACTGAGTTTTCGCAAAATAATTTGAATAAGAAAAATAGTGAATATCATAATCTCGAAAACGTATTTTAGAAATTGATATTATCAATATGAAGTCGACAGCAACCTCACAAGGGGAAGACCTGCTCTGCGACATTCACTTTGAGATGAGACTAGTATAAATCGATAGAACGTCGAAAAATATTAGACACGTATAGCGGCTTTCTTGTAATAGGGCCCTAGTTTTTTTTTAATGAATTTTTGAAAATCACGATTTTCGTGCTATACGAGTATCTACCGTGGCGCACGAGATTATCCCAACCAACAAATTAATAATTTGGTATATAATAGAAACTCATCTTTTTTTTAAAACAGGTTGTAGAGTCTTCCATTTCCTGTCAATTTCGAAGTTTCACTTTGTTTACGCGGTTATAAAGTCTTTTATTGAATAAATCTGCACACATAAGAAGAGTTTATAGAAAAATAACGAAAATTTTAAAACTTTATATATTGTATTTAGTTTCTCCCTGTTTTCAAATAAACAACTGTCTTCTGAGAGGACTAGAGATCGACTGATTTTTGAGGACAAAGGGCAGAATTGTAAAGAGTCAAATTACACATGCGTTTCATTATTTCTCTTTATTTTTTAATATCGACCGTTGGAGATGTTGAGTGTTTCAAGATTTTGTAAATACTTTCGGAGGCGTAATAGTGATATCAAAAATCTGGAAATACTGCGCAGTCCTGGATTTATTGTAAACAAATTTTAGAAAAATGAGTAAAAATATAATTATAAAATTCAGTAGAAAGCATCACAGTAATCCTTGAAAAATGAAGTTCCCTTGAAACCATTGAAATCAATTTCGAATTCACACGAATTTAGTGTAGTTCTACTACGAATAAAAGTCCTGATATGAGTTTTTGAAATCGGACAAAGAGAACTTGAAGTATCTGAAGATCCCCCCCCCCCCCCACGCCCTATCTAAATATGGGGAAGAATTGGATTTTAGCAAAAATTAATATAATTTGGTATATAATAGAAACTCATCTTTTTTTAAAAACAGGTTGTAGAGTCTTCCATTTCTTGTCTATTTCCAAGTTTCACTTTGTTTACGCGGTTATAAAGTCTTTTATTGAATAAATCTGCACACATAAGAAGAGCTTATAGAAAAATAATAAAAATTTTAAAACTTTATATTTTGTATTTAGTTCCTCCCTGTTTTCAAATAAACGACTGCCTTCTGAGAGCAATAGAGATCGACTGATTTTTGAGGACAAAGGGCAGAATTGTAAAGAGTCAAATTACACATGCGTTTCA
>CAKNXH010063202.1:10091-21353 GCA_932178445.1 Andricus quercusramuli
GGTGTGGTGTGGTGTGGTGTGGTGTGGTGTGGTGTGGTGTGGTGTGGAATGACATGACATGACATGATATGAACTATATTCAATATGGATAATTGTAACAACTATTAATATGATTAGTGGTGATCAAAATGAATAAATAAATAGATTCACTTATTTATTGAGAATCTCACTCCGAAAATCGAACTTTTTCCTTAAACTCGCTGTGAAAAGTATTGTACTTGACATGTGAGAAGCAGGCAATCCCCGATTCATGTGATGTCATCACTCGCCTTCGGCTCGTGACGCCAACTTCACACTCATCGGAAATTGCCTACTTTCCACACTTGTCAAGTAAATAGCTATTAAACTCATACAAACCTGTTGAAATCTCTTGAAGTCCATTAAAATTTGTGAAATTCCCGAAAATCTCTAAAATAATTGGAGCTCCTATATATCTTAACACACATATATATATAACTGAGCACCTTAAAATTCTTTAAAATCTGTGGAATCGTTAAAAATCCCTGGAAATTCAATTAAATTTTATTCATTTTCCAAAGTTTGAAATCACTTTGAAATAATATTTGCTTGTGAAGGGGGATTAAGAGGTATTATAAAAGATTGCATGGGGTTGCATACGATTGCAGAAAGTGTATACCAGATTGCAGGAGTAATTAACCCCTCGGTCTACACCATTTTATTTTCTTACTTTTGTTTTCTCTTTGTTTTTCTTTTTTGTCTCAAGCGTTGAAAATTTTTAATTGAAGCCTCATTGGCGAAAAGAGCATTGAATTAGCACATGTTCGGTGTTCATGGACTTCTAGAGCTATTATTTATTTAAAAACTTGTTCTACTCGGCGGTAGCGTTTCAATCGCTAAAGTTTCAAAGAGTCGAGGTTACTTACTTCACTTCAATTTCAACCTCAAAAGTTTATTTTCCTAACCAAACTTTCACAATTTCGAACCGGGACAAAAACAGAAAATTGAATTTGGTCGATTGTCGAAAAACATCAAAAAATTTTAATCTGCAAATTTTTCAACCAATTATTCTTTCTTTTAAATTTGACATGTTAGATTTAGAGATGTAAATTTTGACCGTTGAGGTTTATGGGAAGTAAATAACTACGATTATTTTGACATTTCTTTACAAAGACTTTCACAGTTTTCTTGCCATTTTTTCGATTGCAGCGCTTCCGAAAAGTAGAAAAACAGTTTATATTTTATACTTAAGATAGATTCTTAAACACAAAGCTCCAAAGAGTGCTCAATGTACGTGATATTGCGTAGCGTGTAAGAAAAGGAAATATATTGTCCAGTTACTTCCAGAAGGTCACAGGCCAGAGTAATATACGTTTTCTTTATGTGAGTCTTTATGTTTAAATAAGACAAACAAATTATTTTCTTGTCGGAAAAAAGAGGACTATTCGTACGTACTAAATAAAATATGTTAACACACAACTTTGCGTAAGTTTTTTTTGCAGTCATATACCTAAGAATTTTATCTTTTACTTAGTTGACTTGTTTTATATTAGTATAATTTTCGACGACCATGACATCCATAGCCTACTCAGTATTTAGAACTGGAACGAATCCACTACGAAAGTCTATCGGAATCTGTTCGGAATGCCAAATCGACTTCACGAACCAAATTGAAACCATTCCATTGTCTATTTGGAATTAAGCATTAAGCCGAATAGATCACAACAGTCTAACAATTATTTCGGTATTCCGAATTGAAACAATTGCAGTGTCGACTTGGAATTCCGAACTGAGCCGAATAGATCGCGATTGCCTGACAACCAGTTAGGCATTCCAAATTGAAACCATTCCAGTGTCTACTTGGACTTCCGAACTGAGCCGAATAGATCACAAGCACTTATCAGCCAGTTCGGTATTCCAAATTGAAACCGTTTCAGTGTCTACTTGGAATTCCGAACTGAGCTGAATAGATCATGACAGCCTGACAACCAGTTCGGCATCTCAAACTGAAACCATTCCGGTGTCTCCTTGGACTTCTGAACTGAGCCGAATAGATCACAGCCGTCTAACAATCAGTTCGGTATTCCAAATTGAAACCATTCCAGTGTCTACTTGGAATTCCGAACTAATCTGAATAGATCACAACAGCCTGACAAACAGTTCGGCACTTCAAACTGAAACCATTTTAGTGTCTACTTGGTCTTCCGAACTGAGCTGAATAGATCACAGCAGTCTAACAATCAGTTCGGTATTGCGGACTGAAACCACTTCAGTGTCTACTTGGAGTTCCGAACTGAGACGAAGAGATCGCGACCGCCTAATAACCATTTCGTCATTCCAAACTGAAACCATTCCAGTGCCTACTTGGACTTCCGAACTGAGCCGAGTAGATCACATCCGTCTAACAATCAGTTCGGTATTGCGGACTGAAACCAGTGCAGTGTCTACTTGGCATTCCGAACTGAGCCGAATAGATGGCGACCGCCTAATAACCAGTTCGGCATTCCAAACTAAAACCATTCCAGTGCCTACTTGGACTTCCGAACTAAGCCGAATACATATAAAAATAAAATCAATGAGTTTCAGTTCGATGTAACAGTGACAATAACAGAACTGAACCGGATTGATTTTTTTCAATCCGGTTCAAATGGTCCTTTTATATAGGGTTACTACTAAATTCAGCATTTTAATTGTAAAAAGGTTGTTGTTTATCGTGCGTTAACATCTCTTGGCGTCGACTTTTATTCGAAAATGTCAATCCGGGCAAAATGAATCGGGCAAAGCGAACAAGGTATCAAGGACTGGTGCGAAGAGGGATAGTTCAAGAAAAACTGGTGCGAGCAAAGATGGTCGAAGCAGGGCCAAAAAACCGAAGAAAAATGTCGAAACTAATTAGAATAGTAAATTCGTATGCTTAGTTTGCGATGACGACTTCACTGAACCAGTGCAAGAAGATTGGATTCAATGCAACCAATGTCAGCAATGGGCACATGCAATGTGCACTTCCTATTCTGGTTTCGGAAGCCTTTACTGTATTGATTGCGATGACTAAAACCTTAATTTATGTGATTCCTGATTCGCTATGCCGTCCTGCTGTATTCGTCTTGCCCGCCTATGATATTCGTCTTACCCGGGGGGAGGGGGGAGGCAAAACGAATACAGAATATTATTTAAAACAAGTTAATACAATGGAGTTTAATAAATAAATTTTGTTTTTCTATCATTTGTTTTATAAAACCTAATTGCAAACTAAAAATATTTGCAATAAAAACTGTTCCTAATTACAATATTTTACTTGTTATTTAATAACTTTCCTTAACATATCTATTTCGCCCGGGCTTCACCTACCTATTCGTTCTTCCCGACCACCGTGCGCACTTTCCATAACTACAAGCCTTGGAGCGGAGATTTAAATTGTAAAGGCGGTGACACGGCTTTGAGATTTTTTGCTAAGCTAGAAATCAAAGCACAATGTGAAATCCATGAAATTTTAGTAGCGTATGGTCCACTGAACTAACATGATTTTTTTCGGAATTTTCAAATATTGCACAGAAAAGCTGTGAGCATACAAAGCATTCAATTTGCAACTGGTGACAAATATTACACAGGTATATTTTTTGTATTTTTTCCAAGTATTATATGTTCTATCTTTTTAGAAGGGTTTCTTTAATGACTGTAAGCTTTCGTTTGTATTTCAGGGAGTCTCTCTGTAAATTTGTATGCAATATAACTTGTATTGTAAGTGCCAGTTTGCATATAATATCACGGTAACAGAAAAATTACACATTCCATGGAAACGCCCATATAAGTCCGGAAATTTGGATCTGGGACGCCCTGTATATTTAACCACAGATGGTACCCTATCCTAGTTTTTCTCCTCCTGGTTTTCCTCACCCTCTGTTGATTCTTTAATTTTCACCCAAAAAATTGAATATTCGCAAGATTTACAGAAATAACATTATCACCTGCAGAGCTCCAGTGCTAAGATTGGAGTTTCCACTGCCAAGGCTAGACTCATCGAAATCTCCAGGGGATTCCAAAGGTACAGGAACTTGTACCGGAATTGCAGTATCGGTGTCATCTTGAATCAGATATAATAGATTATATAACAGATGAATAATATATAAAATGTAGTATTTCCTCTCCATGCATAAAGTATTTTCAATACCGCAGTAGCAAGAATAGCAACTTACCACTAACCGCTTGCTCGATTTGCTCACCAGACCCGTAACACTTTGAGGAATGTTTGAACGTGGCTTCAAAATCACAGACAACATCACTTAAATCCAATCCTGATAAGTTATTGGTGTTACTGTCAGTTGTGAAACTTGACCTTGGTAAAGTTGTTAAACCACTATCAGAGATAACTGTGTCAGGTGCTTTTGGACTGTCTGCTTTTAATTCAAGATAAGTAGGACTTACCTAGGGTAAAAAGTGATTTTCCATAAATAAGGAGCGTGAAAATTAACGTGAAGGTATATTGATTGCGTTCATAGGAAAGTAAATATTTCTCGAAAAATAAAGGGATTACTTTAGATTTCATTGTCGCCAATGAAATATTTTTTAACGATTTAACAATAAATCTAAAAAGTCAGTTATTTTCTGTAAAATCTGGTAAATTTCCAGCGACCACATATCGCTCATATGGTATATTTTATCTCTTATATGGTATTTTTAAGAGCAACTGAAGCAGGGAAAGCAAGCGTTAGTAACTGCACTTTTTGATGGAATTGAGTTTTCTTCAACAATCGCACTATGTCGCACCTATTTCAGTGAAAAAATTAATGTTTTGACATTTTTTAGCCTAAAAGTTAGTATTCAAATGCATGCAAATATTTTTTTTTTAAATTTAAGAATTTAAACTAAATTAATGAATTATGCTAAAATATTCCTTTTTTCTGCTAAATAGTGTTATTTGTTTATAGAATAAATAATAATATCAGTTTCATATGGTTTTCTTAATAATGTATTATTTTCATTTAAATAACCAGGGAAAGCTGAAGGGTGCTAAGTCCACCGCCATTTCCATTAGATTATTACATGCACATGCAGCGCCATTTATTTTGTTTTCCACGCAATGGTCATTAAACTGATCCATCCACCTACACAGAAAATAATAATTTACTCGATGGCTTGTAAATTGTTCATATAGAAAGGTTTTTGCTTCTCCTGGGATATTAAGTTGATTGGACTTAGCACAGTTTAGCTATACCCGCTTCAATTGCAAATCAATAATTCAGTGCATTTCTGAGTAAAAATAGAGTATTTTCCTTACTAGTCCGAGGAGAAACTCCATTGATTGACATTGTCTTCGCCGTTCCTTCTTTTTCCGCCTTTCTATAGTCAATCGATCCCCTGCACTTCCTGCTGCCACTGCTTCACAATAACGGACAAAATCTAAGTCGATGTGATATCCATATGGACAGCAAATACATTTTGAACATGCAGAAGCGGAAAAAACACCCTGCCGTCCTGCTAAAAAATAAATTTTAATTTTGCGTAACTAATTGCAGTCAAAAGTTATCAATAGCAACTTAAGGAACTTTTTAACAAGATTTTGAAAGTTTTTTCTCAGTTTTTAGGGTTGCGTAGACTCGGGCCTAAACTCTTAGAATTTCAGGTTTATGACTATTCGAGCGTACGTCGTTTTTAAGCTTTATATTTGTGGGTCTTTTTTGGACCATACGTTTTGAGCATTCTGAATGTTTTTGGAACTTACTCTTTTGGACTGGCACTATAAATTTGAAATTTTTCATTATTGAGAACTTTTCAAATCAATGTGCTTGATTAAACTTTGCTAGACTTAGTTTCCGTTCGGATAGAATCGGTTTCTATAGTCACCTCATAAATTTTTTTTATTGAAAACTATTGGTCGTGTCAAAAGCATTCATATAGAAAAAAATTAATTTCACTGTGTTTCATAACTTTTATTTGGAATTTTGATTGTTTCATTCAATGATTAGACAAAAATCAAGAAAACACGTATTCCTATTTACCATTTTCACCCTGGTGAAAATTTAGTAATCACTTAATTTCAATCAAGTTTTTTACTCACAAGAATGAAACAGAAATATAATGTTTCCGGGTAGTCTAGAAGTAAACGTACAAAATAGCGTATATGTAAACCGCGTGTCCTAATGCAAATTTGGTAAAAAAATTTTATTTTTCAGACGTATTTTAAAATTTGTGGATATGTTTTGAGACTTTCAATTATTGTTCTCCGTAAAAAAGTTGTAATTTTTACGTCAGTTGGGTTTTTAATTCGTTCCTTCAAACGAACAGGACACACATATGGATTGGGGCGAATTAACATTTTTTTAATGCGCGTGATTCCTGTTCTTTGATTCGTTTTTTCGAATTGAGACGCATTTACATTAATTGAGAAAGCGCGAATTGAATGCATAAAAATGCATATGAATGCGTGGTCAACGTCATTTCGAAAAAAAATTATACTTACGTCACCACTCAGGACCGTATATATGTAGACTCTTAACGCGGCACCTTAGTACATATTTCCATAATCTTTCAAAAATTATCAAAACATCGATGCAAGTGTATTGATACAGCACATATGTCATACATAATTTTTAATTAATCATGTAATTAATCATAATGAGCAATTCATCAAATTAAAATTGATTACGATTATGATAAAAAGTATATCACTCTGATTATAGAATAATGAATAAAAAATAATTTATACTGATGAATCGTATTGTTTATCGTATTGTTTTTAATTATAAGCTAACTTTTATGAAGAGTTATCAGCTAGGACATATTATAATAATTTGATCAATTGAAAATGATTAAGAATTACCAATGAGTTATATTTTCAAATATTGCTTATACAATGTATGTATCATACTAAAAAAAATTTATTAGGAAATATTAAATAAACAAACAAAATTCAATTTTTAATCGAATTATATTTTATATATTTTTTAATATTTTATAAATATTTGTAAGAGTCCATATAACACATTATAGAATCTGGTTAAGCTTTTTAAAATCTTTTATAGATCATTTTATATTTTATAAATATTCATAAATATTTATAAATATTTGTAACAGTCTATATCACAAATTATAGAATCTAGCTAAGGTTTTTTAACCTACATACCTCTTTTTAATCTTTTAATATTTTAAAATCTTTTTAACCTAAATCTTTTTAATGTCTTAACTTATCTCTTTTTAATCTTTTCACTCTTTTTTTAATCTAGATAAGCTTTTTTTAATATTCTATAAGTAGTCATAAATATGTATAAATATTTTACATATAAATATTTGTAACAGTCAATATCACACATTATAGAATCTAGAAACTTAGAATAGTAAAAAAATAAAAATTAAGTAACAGTCTTTTACGATATTTAACATCTTCTACAAGATTTTACGAGTACACATCTTCTGTTCAAATAAACGTTTTGAAATTAGAGACAAAGAAATACTTTCTTAGTTTGAGAATTATCAGTGGAATCTCTCAAAATATTTTCACATTCGTCGAAGTGGAGAATTAGAGTTTCGGAACATTGAACGTGTTTCATCATCCACCTTTTAAGTTTGTATAAGCTTTCTGGTGCTTCTTTGACTTCAATATTTTTATCTTCGCCTTTTTAAATTTTGCTCTGCAGCTCCTCATGGATATTTTCGGTTTGGTCAACCCCCGTAATCGGACTTTCAAAGTCATTAACATTGTTTTGTCGATTCAATACAGATTGGATATTCTGCTCATCTGACAGTATTTCACAGCCGTTATCTCCTTCATCTGCACTAAACCACTCTTCAATTTTTGATCTCACCTTTTTGGATATTTCTTCACTTTTTCCATCGTCCTTTGAAAGAAAATTGGTAAGATGTTCAGAAAGTTCGTACACGGAATCAGATTTTTTAACTGACGGATTGGTTTCACAACAGGGAGAGCCTTCATCGTATAATTGGTTTTCATTGTTTTGGGTTCCTATATTTTCTGGTAGTAATTCCTTCCACGCATTTTTCAGAGTTGACTGCTTCACTCTGGCCCATCCTTTGCTGAGCATCTCTAAACAGCCATATAATTTAAATTCCTTCAAAAAGTTTCAACTTTTTCGTATTCGTTTTCGATAAGTAACTTCCTCATTAGATTTCTTTTGTAAAGTTTCTTCGTAGTCGAGATTGGTGATTGTTCCATTGGTTGAATGAGGGCTGTCACGTTTGGCGGCAAAAACATAACTTCAAAATTCTCGTTAATCGAATTTAATTCTTCTATAGAAGGATGAGACGGAGCATTATCCATAATCAAAAGTACTTTTCCATTGTTTCCTGTCTTTCTTTGGTGTTCCTCAACTCTTGGTATTAATTCATATTTATACCTGGAAAAATAAACAAATATTTTAATTCATATTTTATAAAAAAAATATATCAAATGATGAAAATGTTTTTTTTTTCGTTTACCATTTTTTGAATACCTGACAATTCATCCATCCACTCTTCTGGACTGAATAGGAAACATCAAGTTTTGGAAGATAGTTGATTTCATGTAATTTTGCTTTTCCAGCAATAAAATTTTTCAAATCTCTTGGTTTTGCTGATTTGCTAATTATTATGTAATAGATGGATTCTGTGAGATCCACTAGCATTAGCACAAAATAGAGCCGTGAATCGATCTTTGCTATCCTTAAATCCTGCGACTGAAGTTTCTGTTAATACAAAAGTGTAGCTCAACAGAATTTTCAAATATATTCCGGACTCATAAGCATTGTATATGTTCTCTTACTTCAAATTTTCTGTTGTTATTTTAATTCAGAAAATTCTTTGACAGAGTCAATGTTTTTGGACAATATTTCCCCTTTCAATAATAACCTCCTCAATCCATGGCGTTTTTTAAATCTATAAAACCATTCGTCTGATGCCTGAAATTTTATACATTGTAAATATTAGATCTTTCACATTTTAGCTTATTTTTTTGTAGTATATAATTAAAAAAACGAGCAAAACAAATTAATACAAAAATATAAATACATACATATAAATCAAACACATTGTATATATAAATATTTCCTTCAAGCAACAATATCAAAAACTGTAATTTTTTGAGGTTATTTATCATTGTTATGCCGAATTTGAAAGTCATAAATTATTGCTGTAATCAATATTTTTCTCCGAATGAATACATTTTTAACGACTTACTTTAAATGCTGCTGGTCCCTTTACAATTTCATTAAAAATTCATGCTTTTTCCTGCACCATCGTTGCCGAAATCGGTTGATTAGAGTCTCGTTTTTGTACAATCCATTTGAGTAGAGCGTCTTCTAATTTATCATACTGAGTAGATCTCATAATTTTTTTGTTTTTGTACTCTAAGTCGTTGGATTTGTCAGTAATTTTTTTTCTTTCGTTCCGCCATATAAAAAATACTAAAGCACAACACAATTTTACACGTGCTTACTTCTCTGATTCGCGAATTTTTAAACATATTACTATGCATACGGCATACGCAGTACGGCACTGACTTCGAGGTCACTTCGAGCGCCGGCACTTCAGTTTAGCCTGTCAAGGGACGCACGGGAGGGACGCAGAATCAGCCGAGCGTGTAAACGGCCCTCGATTGAAAGGCCCTCGTTCAAAGCATGAGTGTAATAAAAAGTGCATGCGTCGAGACTCGATCCCTCGTGCAACAGTTCACAGTCACTACATTGGGATACGGGACAATTTACTAAACATTTACAATGAATGCTGTATGCCCCTACATGTTGATTTGCCTGTTACGGATTAAACTGTATAAATCAACACTTGCTGAAACTCGCCGTGACGAATTAGGGTGAATTGGAGTGTGTATTTCACTCTCACGAATTCAGGCGCATTGACCAATGTTGAAACGTTTCTGTGGTGACGCATTGAAGTGAATTCGCTGACTGTAAACTTTTGCACCGTATTTTTACGTATAGAAAGATTAAAAATTGAAATACCGTCTTCACGAATTTACACGCAATGACACACTGTTCCAATGCCTCATTAGCGCCGAGCGGGATTTGAGGGGTGTCACAGACTTTTCAATTCAATTCGTATCAATACTTTTTTTTGCTTGGTACGTACCCTGAAATAAAAGAAATCAGATTCAAGTTTTCAAAGTTCAAAAAGTACGTCTAATATATTTTCTTAGATCGCACAGTGTAATTGAACCTGATACTCCATATTTTTTTTTTCTATCGCTGAAGATATGATTACGTCACTATTTAATAGAGATGCTTTTTTGGCGTCATATTACTAGATATTACTCTTACTCTTTCAGGTTAACGACCGCCAGCCCAAACAACTATAATGTGCTGTAAGCATTGGCTGCAATCCAAACGCAGGATAATAATAATCTCACAAAGTTCGTTTTCCGGACAAACTCGCAACAAAATACGTCAAATTTTCCAACGCAATTTTTTTTATCGGGTTGAAACTTAGCTGAACTATAGTCCTAGTGGATAGTGCTAAACAAATATATACGACTATTTATGAGTCGGTTGCAAATACATAGGGGCCTGAAGTTTTCATTTTTTCACTTACATTGAAAAAAATTGTCCACAGGAAAGTCATGAATTTATATCTAAGCCTTGGAAAGAAAAAAAAATGAAATGTTGAATCTTATTTTTGTGAAAAATGTGTAGAAAAATGTCGAAATTTTTTACAACAGTTTTTAAAAATTTCCGTCTTAAAGAGAAAAATACCATTTTTATTTGTGCAATTTGATAATTTATAAATTCGCTACTCTTAAGGATTTGAGCCCTCGAAAATTGCTGACTGACTATAGGTACTAAACATAAGGCGATAGTGCGAAGATTCTCACAGCTGTTAAGGCCTAACAATATAGGTCTTGTAAAACTTGTAGCCACTCGTCGAACTGACTAGAACCTGAGTTATGAATGTGTGCGTCCTGCACACAGGCGCTTCCATGTGTTTGTCGGTATCGTCTTACTGATTCTAAAAATTTCCAGGTTTCTTGGGCCAGCTTGTGAGACCTTTGAGAATTTTTTCCCAGCAATTCGGAACATTTTTGTAACTATTCATTGAAAAAGTCATAATCGCTTCTGAATTTTTTACTTGAGTTTATCCTTTATTCTTGATCAAAGTTCCTCAATTATTAACTAAAACTCATGAATATCTTATGGATTTTTTCTTCTATCCGAAACTTAGGTAAAAGTTTATGACTTTCTTGTATAAATGAATTTACTCCGTGTGCCCTGGTGGACCGAACGAACGGAGCGGATACGCTACAGCGTATCCTTATAGTATCCACATCGTATCCTCTCCGTATCATGCAAGAAAAACTCATTAAAAAAG
>CAKNXH010063202.1:21753-34333 GCA_932178445.1 Andricus quercusramuli
AGGATACGCTGTAGCGTATCCGCTCCGTTCGTTCGGTCCGCCAGGGTGCGCAACTTCCTTTATATTATTTAACCTTTAATTAGGCGAACACGATTGGACTTTCATTAAAGTGTTTTCGAAAGCTCTCTTTATTCATTTTTGAACCAGCTACTTTTTGAGGCAGCTGCCTGATGCACACTTAGAACCCTGCATAAAAATTGCAATATATAAATCTTTATAAGGCAATTTCGCTGCGTAGTGGAGATGGCTTTATACTGCAGTATTGATGCACAGTCTGGAGTGCGCATTTCAGTTACCGTAAAAAGTACCGTCTATATCGAGAGACTGACTTTTTTTAAGCAGAGAAAAGGCAATTTTGGAGTTTTTTTCAATTCAGTAGCGATTGCCAAATATTTTATAACATCTCAAGTCCGTGCAGCGTTTTTACAGAATACAAATTATTTGCATAATAATCTATTCAATTGTTATGAAGAAATTGAGTGAGCACATTAATACCACAGCTGTGGTCATGTATACGAAGAAAAAGTCTTTGGACTAAAGTTGCTATTTCTTGTCTCTGCCACAACACATAATTGTGAAGATCTATAAAATGTAAGAAATTGTTATTGTTATGAACAATGACACAGTAATACAAGAATCTGAATTTCAAGAATAACTGAATTTCATTTTTAACTTGAATTAAGTAAGTCAATTAATTTCAACCATAAATTGATCTTATGTAAGTAACGTGTCTCTGTATGAAATATGTAGTAATAGAAAGAATAACTGGTATGTATGTGTGGCGACATTTTGAATAATTATTTACGAATATGCCTACTTATAATTCTAGAGTACATTATAGAATATTTCGAGCCGGCACTCATTCAATTTCTGATACTTTGTGCCGGTCTGTTAATGACACGTATTTCATTCGACGCTTTTCGTCGAAAGTATAAGCAAATTATATCACCGTAGAGTTTTAGAGGCTCTCAGATCTGCGAGTCTGTACGTGAACGTGCCCTGGCACCGTCTCTCAAACTGTATGAAACTCGCTCCCGATATTTTTAATTAAAAGTATTTTTATTTACTTAAATTGTTAAGTTTAATTATTTATACACCTTATTCGCCTCAAAGTGGTGACCCTGTGAAAAGTGCATATCTTTTGGTATAGTTACAGTCGATTTCGCCCCCAAGGGCTATTGAAGTGAAGTTTTCTTTCTAGGATTATCATTTGTAAAGTTTGTATTTAAAAAATGTCTACAACCACAGCCACTACGACGACGATGACGCCTGTTGTGACTACGGCTACAATGGCCCTGCCGTTGAATGGTGTACAAAATACAGCACCTAGCTCAGCTTTCCCAGGTCTGATGCTTCCGGATTATGCCATGATTATCCGCGTTGGTGTGAAAATCCCACCCTTTTGGCCAGCAGATCCTGAGATGTGGTTCGCTCAGGTGGAAACACAGTTCGCGCTCGCGGGAGTACATTTAGGCGAAACAAAGTTCAATTACGTTGCCGGGAATCTAGATGAAAAATTTGCGGGCGAAGTGCGCGATATTTTAACCTCAGCACCTGGACCTGAACGAACATATCAGAGACTAAAAACGGAACTCATTAATCGACTAAGTGCCTCGCATGATCAAAAGATACGCCGCCTGCTCGAGCATGAGGAAATAGGCGATCGAACGCCATCTCAGTTTCTCCGACAACCCCGCGGCCTTGCACGTAGCGTTTTTCCAGATACTGTCCTGCGACCACTCTGGCTCGGTCAACTCCCTACGTCGATGCAGGCTATTCTGACAACACAGGACCGGGCCCAGCTTGACAAGCTGTCACAGATCGCCGATGCTATGGCGGAAGCAACGCCCAAGACCCGTGTTACCGAGGTATCCGCAAATTTAGCACCTCTAGAAGCCATGCTTCAGCAGCTCACCCTAGTAACAACCGGGATTGCCGAAGTGTCAGTGACGTTGTCAGAAGTAGCAACTGGCTCACGAGATCGCAGCCGGTTTACGTCTCGCGGGCGTTTCCGCGATCGCATTAGAAGTCGATATCGCCGGAGCAATCAAGACGGTGTTTGCTGGTACCATGAAACTTGCGGTAGTGACGCTAGGAAGTGCAACCAAGCGTGTGCCTATAAATCGGGAAATGAACCGGGCCGGCGCTGATGAAGGCCAGCAACCCTTGCCCTTCGTCTCGCCGCCTCTTCGTTACGGATCGGGACATGAAAACGCAATATTTGGTCTACACGGGAGCAGACCTCTGCGTTATCCACGAGCACTAACACGCGGACGACGTCCCAAAACATCATACGAACTTTACGCGGCAAAAGATTCAATCATCGCGACCTACGGCTTCGAAACAATCATGTTCAACCTTGGAATTCGCCGCGCTTACTCGTGGCATTTCGTGTTCGCTGACGTGACAAAACCGATAATCTGAGTCGATATTTTAAAGAACTATGGCTTATTGGTCGACATTCGGACCCAAAAACTTTTTGATAGCCTCACAACAATCTCAGTGCAAGTGAAAGTCTCTGAGTGTGATGCGAGTCTGCTACGTATTCGAGCCGTTACGTGTACTCACGTCTTGCAACGCGTCGATACGACTTTCAAGAAGTCTCTCGAAGATCCTTATGAAGGTCCCTATCCTGTCGTTAGCAGAGCAGACAAAATATTTGTCATCACAGTCGACGGAATAAATATCACCGTTAGTGTGGACCACCTTATGCCAGTTTACATTATAGCTGACTCAGAAGAACAACCACATGCAGCACGAGAGGATTCAGCTTCGGATAAAACTGTGGAACCAGAGGAAGTTCCAGCCGCTTAACCACCTTCAAGCAAAACTAAGTCCGGTAGACGAGTCAGATTCCCTGATCGCCTTCAGGGTGGTTTCTCATAAAGTGTAGTGTGCAGTGATTTCAGAGTCGTGCTTGCGTGTTTCCACTAGTGCGATATACATATATTTTGTTGTTTTCTGTTAAAAAATGTGAAGTGTAAAAGTTTTCTTTGTACAAAAGTATTTCTCCCTTTTCCGTAATCCTAATTAGCGTCTCTTCTTTTCGCCAAAAATGAACTGTTTATAAAAAGACGCGGAGCAGGCATTTCAATTTGTTCAAATTTCAGTTAATCAGACACTTGACAACAATAGTTTTCAATTTATATTTTATAACATGTATATTACAACGTGATTTGATATTCTTATATATGTTATCACTAGCAGGGGGGTACTATGGCGAAATTTTAAATGATTATTTACAAATATTCCTGCTTATAATTTTAGAGTACATTATAGAATATTTCGAGCCAACACTCATCTAATTTCTGATACTTTCTGCCGGTCTCTTAATGAATCGTATTTCATTCATCACTTATGAAGCTCGCTCCCGATATTTTTAATCAAAAGTATTTTTAGTTACTTAAATTGTTAAGTTTAATTATTACTTATGCACCTTATTCGCCTCAGTATATTAACTTTCGAATGATTTTCAGTCGTGCGATCTGAAATTCATTTGCAATTAACACAAAACTTTAAAATGGTTGAAATCCAGAAATGATGAAAAGCCAGTGTTAATCTATGTCTGCTTAAATCTACATGTTGGACATGCGCGTCGTTTGTGAAAAGTTTTTCATGAGTTAAAGCTGAGACAAATACTAAGGAATACATTGTGATGGAGGTGAAGAAAAGTTCAAGTTCTTACGGGAAATAAATTTCCTCATCTCATTTAAATCATTTTGATCGTATTTTATAAGTAGGATATGTTATAATCTCCAAAAATATTAAGTGAAGGTTTGACGGGATGTCAACAATATTTGTGTCTTAAATTAACCTAAAAATTTGATTTCACGCATATAAAGTGGTTGACTTTCAACAAAGCGAGTAAGCGGAAGTCATATTTCAATCAGCAGTTGACTTTCAACCAACGAATGATTCTTTTGGTTACATCTGAAAGTTAACCTACTTTTTTACTGAAATTCAGATTCTTGTATTACTGTGTATTTAAAAAAAAATCATAGATTCACAAGTTTCTGCAAATAGAATACATTTTTTCAATTTAGTTTATTGATGTAATTTGAGAAGTTGCATATTCGTATATATAATTGTCAAAATTTAACACTAGATATACGTGGACATTACATCCTTATAACCTTAAAATGTGCACTCAAGGTGCTTGAAATGACTCGAGGTTTCGCCACGTACAAAGTACGTCTACAAGGAGATATTGAAATTGTTTGATGTAATATTTTTACCACATAACCTAAAGGCAAATTATACCGGCCAGAACAGAGAGCTTCTTCAGGAAAATTTTCTTGTTATCCCCTATTGAAAAGCCCTGTGCGGGATCCCGTGACTGTTCCTGTACGTGTTCCTTTGCTAGAACTAGGACCAGATTTAGTACAAGAAACGTTACAGGGTCAGCATAAGAAATTGAGACACGAACCTGTACACAAACATGTACATGAACATGCAGGAAACGAGGAAACCCTCACGGGAACATGTATACGTCCCACGTGACGAAGAATACATTGCCTTTCTTTATATACTTGCAGATTCAACTCACTAGCGAGAGAGATAGGCCGTATTGCACTCTGGTGGATTAGTTTAACTAGGGTTCCTGTACAGTATTCAGTACGAAATTCTCTACAGAATCCTGTACAGGAACCCTAGTGAAACTAATCCGCCAGGGTGCTCTAGGGCTTAGCTCTCTCGCTAGTGAGTTGGATCTTCCAGGTTATAAGAAAGGCAACGTATTACAGATAATTATCCATGTTTCTTCACATCCTTAAATTAATGAGAATAAAATTTGCCTATATGGACGAAACCGTGTAGATTGCTTACAGGATCCCCTACATATTCATTCGTGGCCACTTAGGACGTGTACACGTTCCCGTAAGGGTTCCCTCGTTTCCTGCATGTTCCTGTACATGTTTATGTACAGGTTCGTGTATCAATTTCTTATGCTGAACCCGTAACGTTTCTTGTAAGAGATCTGGTTATAGTTCTGGCAAAGGAATACGTCCAGGAACAGTCACGGGATCTCGTACAGGGGTTTTCAATAGGGTTATTTGTTTTTTAATTGAAAATTGAGTGTTTTTTGCTTACTTATTTTTTGTTGAATAATAAAAATAGGTGAAATATTAATTGATTTACTTAGACTTGTTCATTAGAACACTAGTAATTCTTTTATGAAGTACCAATATAGGAAGCGTTCCTATTGGTCAATTATTTGGGTTACTCGACTTTTGTAAACCACAGGGGGCTTACACGTATGCAAGGGGGCTTTCAAATTCTGAGTCTCTCAAAGTTAAGCTTGGAAGTTGAGGAATCATTTTTTTTTCGATTTTCTTTAAACTGCGGCCAATTGTAATACTATAGGACTTTATTCTATGTGTAAAAGTATAGATCACCATATTGTATGGTTAGCGGCATATGTGGGGTGGTAGTTGATACACTTTGCACGCAGGAAAAAAAACCTTATATTTCACTGAAAACCAAGGTATATCTACTGATCTTTCAAGTACGTATATGGACAACACGATAGTTCAGTAAATTTTATAATTATAGGCAACCAAATATGAATATCATTGACGGTTACCAGTACCAATTCTCAAGTGCTGCTGACCTGCGGATCGGTAGATTTTACCGATCCAGTCGCTATTCTGCACTGTTCCTCGATGCTGTAGTTACGAATCATCATGTCACTTTGACGGATAATATAAACAGATCTAACTTATGTTAACGGTACAGACTATAGTTTGGACGGCTCTATAAATTGTAAAATAATATTGCTAAAAAATAATTAATAAATGAACAGACGGTTAATTCTGAGATACATTTTCGGATATGTATGTATGTATGTATACCATTAAGCCATTTCCCTTTCGGGGTAGGCGTGACACTACCCGATTCAGGTAGTGTTTCTAGGTGAATACTTTCTTGTAGTAAATAACTACAAGTGTGTGATCACACACACACACACACAACGAGCCAACAACACGCAGTAGTATTCCCAAATAGTCACCCATCCAAGTACTAACCGCGCCCAACACTGCTTAACTTCAGTGATATAACGAGAGCTGGTTTTTTTTTAGCGTGGTATGGCCGTTGGCCATACCATATATATAATAATGATAATATATAATTATAATTAATCGGCATTTGTAAGTTACAATGCTTATGATACAATTAAAATTTCGCACGAAACGGGGGGGATTTGAACGCACATGCCTAAGCACGCAAGTCGATTATCTTACCCACTACACTATTACACGAGTTTCGATCTGTGAAATAAGTCCAAAATGCATTTGTAACTGAAGTAGCGACCTCGGTAATGACTTTTAAATACGCGTCCATGCCATCGCGACCCACGACAAAAGTTCTCGCATCATCTCATATCCATATACAAGTCAGCTGGAACTGTCGCGGAACCCAAACTCGTCTTGCTCCAATAAACTCTCAAATGCACGCGATCTGTGAATAAGATGTGCCATCCAAAATTGTGTTATTGATCATAAAACCCCTCTATTTCTCAGTGGGAATATGGAGCAATGTGACACCTGTCACAGAAATGTCAAAAAAATTGTTTTTTAGGTGATTTAATCCTAGGCCCTACTAAACAAAAATCAGGAATCGTCACAAAAAAAGTCAGGACTTCTGACCATTTCTGACCACTTTTGTTACGTTTCTCGATAGAAATCGGCAGGAAAAGTCAGAATTCGTGACAAATGTTCAGAAATCGTCAGAGCTTGGGTTCGAAGGATAATCCTTCTATTAGGAGTCCAAGAATCTAGGTTATTTATATTATTTATTTATATTTATTCATGCATAATCTTTATTTACTTATATTTAATTATTAATATTTATACATTGAATGACTCTGAAGGTGGATCTGAAAATTTTGTCCATTTTGACGTATCTCTTTCTCTTTACAAGATACATTATATTTAATATAATTTTTTATGTTTTAGGAAAATTTTTAGGTATCTAAAATCGTCAAAATCCGTAGATTCTGAATTTCTAACTTTTGAATCTGTATATGCAACATTCAAAAAAAATTTATTTTCGATTTTAATCCCTTTGGGTTGGCCTACGTGTGGTCCTAGCCGATGAGCTACCCGATAGGATGTGAATTAGCATATTATTACGGAGGTAATGCCGAGGAGGGAAATTAGGTGTTGGGACGCCGAGATACGGGTAGACACAATAAAAAGAGGGTTATTAAGAATAAGACATGGTTTATTACGCCACTTACATACGGTGATCAGAATTGGAGCTTCCCCAGAAGACGGAGAAGAGTCGTAGTACTGGCGGCGGTAAAAGCAGCGTCAATCAGGTGGCGATGCCACCGGGCAGGTAGGCGACGATGGTCGAACAGAGCGGAGTCCGGACAGGTAGGCTACGACAGCTGGACAAGGTGAGACCACCCGAAGGGTGGACGGTCGAGACCGAACGAGGCAATGCTGAGAGCGACGGTTGAACCCACTTTCACAAAACTAGCGACCGGCCTCATGAAAGGCAGTGTTTGTCAGGTCGAGCGAGCCTAGATTGAGGAACCGCTGTGCTGTTCCTCGGGACTTCGGGTCCCCTCGGGGGATTCCGTTCCGTCTCGTGTGCGGCCCGGCAACCCTTTCGTGCAGGGCCGTGTCGAGTCCCGCGTTATAGTAACAATTCTGTTACACCCCCCCTCCCCCGCGGGGGTTCGGGTATATACCTTTAATTTCCGTAATGTGTTTGTCCAAGTCTGATATAGTCTCAAAAAAAGACATTTAAACAAAAGTTTGCAAATCTGCTGCTCTCCTCTTGAGGTTTGCTTTAATAATTTTAAATCTAGTCAATCATCATGTTTCGGTTTTATTAGTATGAGTAAATTTTTCTGTTGGAGTCTGAGGTTGTAAAGTTTTTCTCAATTCATATTGTTTTTCGTTGTCAAAAAGGTTACGTAGTATGTAAATAAATTTGAGCATTAATCCTTCGCGAGACTGATATTATAGTTCTTTACAATTGTCCTTAGTTTTGTGCTTTAGGTTCCTCTTCTCTCGTTGTTTTTTCGCTTCTGATCCTCCTCCATGGGTATCTTCTTTCTGAAGATACCCATGTCCGTGTAGTCGATTGTCGTGGAGATTTCTTGCTTATAGAGTCGATTGTCCTTTGAGTTTGTTTTTATTTGAGCTCAATTGTTGTTGTTTTATTTAGTTAATAATTATTAAAATTGTACATCCCATTGAAACTATGTAATCTAGTTTATTAACAAAAATTCGGTCAATTTGTTTCATGTTATAGCATTTTTAATTCTGCGTTCCACTGTTTGTACTTCCTTTCTAAGGCCTAAATTTCTTTTTGTATTGTCGTCTTTTTCTTTCTTCTCAGAGAAGACTATTACTTCTGTCTTGTAATAGGAGTCAAAAATGCTGTTCAATTTCAAATTGTTTGTTAGATTCGTTTTACAGTAGAGTTGTGTTCAGAGTGTTTTTTATAGCTTTTCGAGTTCATTTGCGTCGCTAATGCTATTGATCCAATGCCATGTTTGCTTGTTTTCAATTGTAAATATTCTGACTTAAACTTATTCATATTTCCTACGCCTATGTGCCATTACCTGTATTTATATTTTCTAAATTTAATAATTTATATTCCATTCTCCAATGCTTTTTCCCTTCAAGTTTTTAAATTCGTAAATCGTTGGAGAAATTTTCTTTTTTATTATAAAAGTACCTCCATACTGGTCGTAAAGTTTACCTGCTTTTTTATCCGCTTTATTTGATAGTTTGGTTACTTTTTCTAAAACCCTATTTCCTTTTTTAAATTCTACCGGTCTTCTTCTCAAATTGTAACTGTTAGCTTGTCTTCCGTTTGCTTTATCTAAATTTTTCTGAACCTCTTCTTTTATTATTTGCAACTTTCTTAATCTATCGGTCCGTTTGTCGACAGTTTGGAATTCTATCTCGCTATCGGCTTCTAGACATTTTCTTAGGGACTGGAGTGGTTCTAATTCACGACCTAAGTTTAAGAATGCTGGTGTGAATTGGGTCGACGAGTTTTTGCTAGTATTTATTACGAACTGCAAATCGTCTGTCTGTTCGTCCCAGGTGGAATGATCGTTATCTAAATTGGTTTTAATTATTCGATTAATTGTCCTATTGCATCGCTCGGTTGGGTTTGCTTGGGGGTAGTATTTTGGCGTTTTCGTGTGCCTGTTACCGAATTTTGCTGTTAAGTCTCTTAGAGTTTTATTCACAAATTCCGTGCCATTATCGGTGTTGAGAATCCCAGGTGTTCCCCAATGCGAAATAAGACGTCTGTGAAATTCTGACTCTATTGTGATCCCGTTTGCTTTTTTAATTAGGATTATTTCGACCCATTTTGTGAAAAAATCCACAAAAATTAATAAATATTGGTTCTTCCTCTTTTTTGAAATCGGTAACGGGCCCATGATATCTGCAGCAATCATGTTCCATGGTTCCTCAACGATCTTTTTTCCCATTTGTCCTAATTTTGGTTGGTTACTCCGTTCGGTTCTCTGACAAACTTTACAATTTTTTACGTATTTGATTATTTTTGAATAAATCGCTGGCCATAAGTAGTACTCCGAAATTCTCGCGTGCGTTTTTTCGGAACCTAAATGTTCCGCTTGTATGTCATCGTGTAGAATTGAGTGGGTCAGTTCTGTAAAAATAGAGTTGTGAATCTCTGATTCGCTAGTTTTCGTATTCTTCCGGTCCTTTTCTAACTTGTCTCATTTTTGTTGAGTACCAGTCATCTGTATTGTCGTCTACGTCCGCTTTCGGGTTTTCAGTACTACATGCTAATGCGAACGCTATATTTTTTGCTGGTTCTCCTGATCTCGAGAGAGCATCAGGGACTAAATTTGAACTACCTTTAGGATATATGACTTCGTAGTCATATTCTAGTAATTCTAATGCCCATCTGGCTAGTCGGCCAGTGGGATTTTGTAGGTTATGGAGCCACATTAACGTTAAGTGGTCCGTGATTACTTTGAAGCTGTAACCTTCTAAATATGGCCTAAATTTTCGTATGGCCCAAACTACCGCTAGGCATTCTTTTTCAGATGCCGAGTAACGCGATTCCGCACCGTTTAGGCTTCTACTCGCTTAAGCGATTACGTAGTTTACACTGTAGATTGTTTGTGTAAGTACGGCTCCTAACCCTGTATTACTCACGTTAGTTTCGAGTTGGAAGAGTTGCGTGAAATCTGGGCAATTCAAAATTGGTGCTGAAGTTGAAAGATCTTTAACTTTTTGGAAAGCCTCATCTTGTTCTAGTCCCTAATCCCATTTTTTATCTTTTTTCAGTAGTCTGTTCATCGGTTCTATTATTTCGGCAAAGTGTGAGATAAATTTCCTGTACCAACTTGCCATCCCTATTATGCGTTGTAATTGTTTAATATTTTTAGGCTTTGGAAATTATAGAATTGGTTGTATTTTTTCATCGTCTATTTGGAGTCCTTTGTCGTTAACTTTAAAACCTAAGTATTTGATTTCCGAGCAGCCGAACTCGCATTTTTCCGGTCGGATCGTTGAATTTCCCTTATTGATTTTATCTAATACGATATTTAAATATTTTAAATGGTCTTCGAAATTTTGAGTCACAATCACTATGTCGTCTAAGTAACGAAAAACGTTTGGTTTCAAATCTGGAGTAATAATTTTGTCCATCAGTCTCTGGAAAGTGGCTGGAGCATTGGTTAAACGAATGTCATCCTTTTAAATTGGTACATGCCTTTTCCAGGGACTGTGAATGCTTTTATGGGGTTTGAATTTTCTTCCAAAGGTATTTGTAAATAAGCTAATTTTAAATCAATTTTGGAGACAAATTTTTCCGATCTTAAAGTGTCCAGTATTTCTGTCATGAGTGGGATTGTGTAGAGGTCTTTTTTAGTAATATTATTATTAACCTTTCTGAAATCTAAACAGAATCTATAATCTTTACCCGGTTTTTTGATCATCACTATAGGGTTTGACCAATCAGAGCAAGACGGTTCGATTATGTCTTGTTCTAATAATTTATCAACTTTCTGATAAATTATTTCCTTAATTTTTGGGCTCACGTGATAATATCGCTGTTTAATGGGATCGTGGCCCTGCACGTCAATTTTATGTTTCGTTAGATGAGTCGCCCTATGTTCCTTTCCCCGATGTATTTTTATTTTATTTTCGAGCAGCTGTTTTAATTGAGATTGTTGGCTTTCGTTAAGCTCAACAATACCTTCGCAAATTTCTGTGGAACAATAATTTTGTTCATCGATTTTTCCTAACCTATCTGAAATATTATGCAATTTTATTGCATTATTTTTTAAATTAATCCATTGGTTTTTATTTTCGGTTTCCCTGATCTCATTTGCTTTTTGAGATTCCTTTCCTATTTTATTTTGATCAGTAACTTTTTCATTTTTCCAAAGGTTACTGTCACTATCCTTATATTTTTCTTCGTATTTTTTATTATAAAATATTTTTCTTGAATTATTTTTCATACCCCTTTTCCTAATTATAGGTTTATCTAAATTAAACGAGTCTTCTATGCTTCAGTCATCGCAAGTGTTGGGGGTGGGGATGCTCTCTAGGGGTTTGAATTTGTTGCTTGTAGGGATGCTCATTAGGCTTGGGATATCCTTTGTAGGGTTTTCTACTGGAATTTGGGCGTTTTTGGTTTTTTGGGATTGGTTAGGATTGATAGGTACAATGGGGATTTCACTATCTTCTAACCTTGGACTATTTTTATTAAGCTCTCTTGTGCTTTTCAAATTAATTTTACCTCCAAATTTCGGTTTAATATTTATTTTCATATTTTCTTCTTTTTTACCCAATGGTTCATTCCTAATTTTTACATTTTCACCTTCTTCGTTCTCTTTTGTTGTAACGTCAGGTTTAGTTTCAGCTTTGCTTTCAATTATTGGGGTGGGGAGCGATTTTAGATAAGCTTTTTATATGATAGTAGGTGGGGGGACTCCCTGGTAGTCACCAGGTTTCCGAGTGATAATTTAAGGTCATCCGTAATGCTTTTAGCATGTCCGTGCCTAAAATACCCACGGAGTTGAATTTGGGGACCAGCCTGAACATTACAAGTTTTGTGTATTTACCGAATCTAATTGGAATTACTGCTTGCCCGATTATGGCAACTGTTTCACCGTTCACGACCATCAATTTTCGCGAAACGGGTTTTAAAATTGAAATTTTGGAATTCTGGATTTTTTCCAGTAACTCCTTGCCCGCGTACGAATGCGTGGCACCAGTATCCACTAGTATTCGAAATAAAGTATCTCCGAGTTTTGTCATTAGATGAAAACGTGTTTCCGTTATTTCATCTTTATCCGAGTTCAAATATTCTGGCGTTTCGGTATTAGTTTGTAATATTTTTGGTTCTAATACCCGCCCTTCCAGTTTCCCTGGTTATACGTGTAATAAGGACATTCTCTTTTAAAGCGTCCCGTTAACCCGCAATAATAGCAATTTGAATCATTTAGGTTTTTGTTCGTTTTTATATTTGAGTCATGTTTTTTGTCTGAATTAGAACTTGTTTTTTCTTGTGAGTCTTTATTATCATTGTTACTCGGTTTTTTATTCTCATTCCGGAAGTTCGTTTT
>CAKNXH010063202.1:34343-61484 GCA_932178445.1 Andricus quercusramuli
TTATCATTGTTACTCGGTTTTTTATTCTCATTCCGGAAGTTCGTTTTTGGCAATTTTGTTCGGTGTTATTATTTCCTGAATTACTTTCGGCTTTTTCTGTGAGGAATTCTATTATTGGTTTATTTTGACATTTAATTGAGCCTAATGCCATTTGGGTGAACATTGGTAACATTTGATTACAGGGGTTGTAGGGATATCTGGGTCTATAATTTGTGAATCTAGGTTGGCAGTTTGGTTGAAAACCATGTGGGAATCTAGGCCTGTAATTAGGTCTGAAGTTTTGTTGATGTTGATTTGGAAAAGGTTTGGATGGAAATCCAAATGGTGAAAATGGGAATCGATTTTTGTATGGTTTTTTACCCTGGTTATATTGATTTTGGCTGCCGTTTTTGTTATTTTTATTTTCCCTTAAATATTTATTATACTCCGAATTATTTACATCCACACTACTGCTATTGCGTTTTTTTTCTTCTAATTTTTCCTCTATTTTAGGTTCGGTTATTTGTAAAACTTGCCCTCGAATTTTGGATTTGGCTAGCTCAGTTTTCCATTCTTTTCCTAAGTCTTGCAGTTGTTCGAAGGTTTCAAAATCGTTTCGTTTTATATACATTTTATATTCGATTCTAAGGTTTTCATAGGCTCTGCGTAATTCCCATTCGAGAAATTTTCTAGGGTACAATTTTGTAAATAATTTCCTAATTTCTGTCAGGTATGAGTGAATTGTCTTGAGTCCGTTTCTGGTTACAAAATTTGATTTTTTGCCTAATTTCCTCGGAAAATTTTTCATCTATGTAAGCGTTTTTGAAATATCCCGATCGTTTATTTTATAACCCCTTCTAAATCTTTTCAATTCGACAAGGAAATGCGCGGGACTATCGTCTTTATTATTCCGAAATTTTATTGGCCAATTGCTCATATTTTGAAAGGGTGTTTGGATCATTTCGAAAGGGAAATAAGTTGCTGGGACTGTCAAATTATTTGAATTATTTTCGGGTTCGCTATCAGTATCTGTATTATTTGTATGGATTCTAGAGTGTCTGTTTGACCTTTCCCTTGTTGTCGAGAGTCTATGTCGTTTGTTTTGTTTTGAGTTTGTTCTGTCCTGTACTGTTTCGTTGTCGTCTGTGTGTTGTGATTTCGAGTTGTTATTTCTTACTTCGTTATAATTGTCGATATTATTATTGGAGGTTAATCGAGGTTCTTCTGAACTTTTCCTTAAATTAAATTGAACGGATTGTCTGTTATGAGTTTCGTTTCTATTTTTCCTAGTATTTGGTTCTATTATTTTCTTTCTGTGTTCGAAAGAACTATTTTCTGGTGGGTCCAGTCTAATTCCTACCCTGGCGGACCGAACGAACGGAGCGGATACGCTACAGCGTATCCTTATAGTATCCACATCGTATCCTCTCCGTATCATGCAAGAAAAACTCATTAAAAAAGAAAGATTAACATTTCACTTCTTGAAATTCGGATTCTACGTGAAATTTTGAGTTAAAAGGTCACAGAGTAATCGCAATAGTTTTTCTTGCAACATTACAAACTTTTAATAAATATAATACTTATCGATGACGTGCGCTGAAGGCGACTTCAAACGCATCGTCATTCAGTAGTACTTCATAGGCGTTATTCGTCGACGATGCGTTTGAAGTCGCCTTCAGCCCACGTTATCGATAAGTATTATATTTTTTTTAAGTTTTTAATGTTGCAAGAAAAACTATTGCGATTACTCCGTGACCTTTTAACGTAAAATTTCACGTAGAATTCGAATTTCAACAATTGAAATGTTCATCTTCCTTTTTTAATGAGTTTTTCTTGCATGATACGGAGAGGATACGATGTGGATACTATTAGGATACGCTGTAGCGTATCCGCTCCGTTCGTTCGGTCCGCCAGGGTAAATTATTTGCCCTTCTTCCCCTTTCTTTAAAAAATCTTTCTTTTTGTTTGCTCATGAATTCATTGAATTCTACACTTTCTAAAAGTTCGTCTGTTCCCAAAATGAACTGCGTATTGTTTTCCAAAAAGGAATCGCAATCAACAGTTTCGTCGTCGGTTTGTGGGCGATTTTCTAACCTATTTCTATTTTATATGTGAACGGTTTCGTTTGTTCCCTTTCTTATGTTATTCATTTCTACAGACGCGCCTAGGGTGGGTAAGTTTTCATGATCCCAATAATATGTATTGTTAACTGGGTCAGAGCTTCTGTTTAGGGTTTGAGTTAGGTCATGGAGTAAGTGACGGTTATTTTGAATTGGTTCAGTATATGTTGTCCAAGTCAATCTATCTTTTTCTGACCTATTTTTATTCATTGGGGTTTCCATGTTTTTTCTCGCGAAACCCCTACCGCGACCTATCTATCTATTTATTATTTTAGGGATAGCGCCCGTGTTTTTGGCTGGAGTTGGGACCATAATTTCGATTATTGGTCTCGTTGTGATCTTATCTGAATTAATATTTTGGATCTGAAGTGCAGCGGCACCTTCCAAATCTAGGTTGTCATGATCATTTTCCATTACTGAAGGTTTTGGCATTGTGATTTTAATTTTTCCTGATCTCAATTTCATTTATTTTAAAATTGAGTTAGGATTTGTCCGGAAAGGACACCCCATATTTTTGTTCGATGTAGGTTTCCAGTTTAAGATTTCAATTTCGTTCGAGAAATTTCAATTAAAATTTTAATTAGTCATTTAATGGTTAGAGAGTTCGAAAATATGTTTATTTTCATCGAAGGACACGCTGTTTTGGAGATACGACGCGTGACCTTGCGTTTGACTTGTGAGAGTACGTGTTGCGGGTGGGGACACTTTACCGCGCTTGAAAGTTTCGCCAAATCGGGCGATTGAAATATTCAGCGAAAAAATAAAAATGTATGCTATTCCAATTTTCAGGTTTTCTCTATCCTTCGGTAATTTTCGTGATTTTTATTTTTTTCTTCAAAAGCTAAATTTCTATTTTTCCCCAAAAATTCTCATTTTTTCAAATTTTTGGTTTTATCTTTTAATCCGCTCTAGTTTCATTCTTTCTAAACTAGAATCTATTTTGATTTTTATTGCCGTTAAGAGGAATTGTTATTTTAATTTACGTTTATGGTTTCCATTGCGTAATTTGTTTTAACCTCTTAATTGGGATACGCGAATATATGGTAATTTTCCCATGTAGAATGCAATATTAATAATAGCAAATCATGTTACACCATTTATCAATTTCTAGGCACAAATAAATCACTAGCGGTATAAATATTCATAGGCGCATATAAATCACATAATTAAGAATTCATATATATCACAAGTAAATCATTTAAGTCAATCATTGGGTATAAAATACGCAGAAAATATGAAACATTATCGAGTACCTATTATTGAACATGCAGACCATTTTCCAGTGTGTATAAATCATGGAATCAAGCATAAGTTTGGCAAGGCATGGTTTATTACGCCACTTACATACGGTGATCAGAATTGGAGCTTCTCCAGAAGACGGAGAAGAGTCGTAGTACTGGCGGCGGTAAAAGCAGCGTCGATAAGGTGGCGATGCCACCGGGCAGGTAGGCGACGATGATCGAACAGAGCGGAGTCCGTACAGGTAAGCGACGACGGCTGGACAAGGTGAGACCACCCAAAAGGTGGACGGTGGAGACCGAACGAGGTGATGCTGGGAGCGACGGTTGAACCCACTTTCACAAAACTAGCGACGGGCCTTATGAAAGTCAGTTTTTCTCAGGGCGAGCAAGCCTAGACTGAGGAACCGCTGTGCTGTTCCTCGGGACTTCGGGTCCCCTCGGGGGATTCCGTTCCGTCTCATGTGCGGCCCGGCAACCCTTTCGTGCAGGGCCGTACCGAGTCCCGCGTTATGGTAACAATTCTGTTACAATATCTTCAGAAATCCTCAGACTCGTCAGGAAGGGTCATGATGTTCAGAAATCGTCAGAACTTCTGACCATTTGTGACGATTCCTGAATTTTTTTTTAGTCGGGGGGGGGGGAGGGGGTGACCAGACTTCCTCATTTAGGAGGACATCTCCTGCTTTTCGCTTGCTTGCCCTCCTGTCCTCTTAAACTTTCGAAAACCCATAAAATGTCCTACTTTTTGGTCAAAAGACAAAATTAACCTTTTTTCCATAAAATATTCCTTACGATCGCGTTCTACACATTTTCTCTCTTTATTCGAAAAAAGCCTGAAAATTCATAGTTATTGCGTTTCATTGGAGAAGCTGCAAAATATGCAAATAAGCATTTTAAAAAAATGATGATGAAGAAAATTGTATTTTGGCCTCATTATGAGGGATGGCGAGGTTATGTCCTCCTTTTTCTACTTAGGCATCTGGTCACCCCATGCAATCCATCCATTGCCGATGGCGTCATGAATTCATCCGGTGGTCAGCGCGGATGGGTTGCGTTCCCAGGAAAAAAGAACCGATAGCAAGCGAGTCGGTTTGAATTGCGTATCTGTCATTTGCAGATTGAAAAAATAAAAATGCAATCGGTTGGCCACATTTTTAATCTGCCGCCTGTGCGCGATGATTCAATCTGCCATTCCACATTCGTTAAAATGCTGAGTGAATATACTTGAATGAGACTGAATAACCTGAAATGTGTTCTATGGGCATTCTACGATTTATTAATGTGCGCATGAATGGGTTGAAATTCAGTATGAAATGAAGATCTTAAAAGATCACACTCAATGGTAAAAATACGATACACAAATAGCAACTTTGTATGAGCGTGAATCTGACACGTATAAGTTACCCCAGGTTATGATCAACTGAGTGGGAACTGCTGGTTACAATTTGAAAAAATAAATTGTTTCCAATGAGAAGTATGAAGTAATAAATTTGAATTGGAAAAGACAGATTAAATAAAAATTAAGGCAACTCAAATTAAATAATATTGTAATATATTATAATTAATGCAACAATTCATTTCTAAATTGAATAATTATGAAGTTTTAATTATTTTTTCACAATAATTTCAATCAATTATCCTGTACGGGAATTATAAGATTTACACTGAATGTGTCAGTGTCATTGTTTTATTCAGTGCACATCCTAATGGCTACAGGGAGTGCATGTGTCAGAAGCAAACTCCGCAATCCGCTCATATATATTTGCATCCCAAACATCTAAATGTTTAGGATTTCAATATCCGCATTTTTGTTAAAGATATTTTCTATAAAATAAAACGTGAGTGATAGTTTTTGTGAATTTAAAATTGATGTATGGTGAATGTGAAGTTTCATAACCTAAAGATTGTAACTTATTAATTTGTTAGTTTCAATGATAACGAGATTTTATAAACTTAAATTGGAAGGAAAAAATAAGTTTATAATATGTCAAATATATAAATAACTGTTCAACATTCAGATGTAGTGTGATGCAAATATGTGAAAAATAATGTTCAACAAAGTTAATTAAAATGCCAGAAAGTAAATAGTCTATAAATAAAAGAAGACTATGTATTTCAGAATTTGCTTAAAAGATGTAAATGGAACTATTTTTTAGTGAATAATTTTAGCTAATTAAATTCATTTTTGTTACTTTTAATAAATTATTTTTTATTGGAACTATTAATTGTTCCTGGGTCAGATAATACCCATTCATAATCGCTACTGAATGGGTCTCAGAAAAAAATACGTTGCCCATTAATAAACTCATTTTCTCATTCAAAAGTCAGCCTAACCAATGGGTGGCTATCTGGAATTCCAGTGACAGATACGCAATTCAAAAGTCATCAAAACCCATTCAGACGCAAGTGAATGGATTTTTGTTTCCTGGGTTGTTACGACTTTTTAGGACGAGCTAAACAAGCTATTCGGGTCGGTGGCATGTATCGATCCTTCTGTAATATGTTCACTGCACCACTATTGTAATCTCGGTTCAGTGGATTTCACATATCTTACCGGCGTATTTAATACTAGGGACTAACGGATTATCGTTGAATTCACCCTAACTTCACTGTGATATTTACGAAATGCTAAGTGCTTTTGACATTTTAACCCGTTCATTAAGAGCAGTTTTTACTGTTACGGTTACAAGAAACACTTTACATTTCTGGATTAGTAAATATTACATTTCTTTTTCCTGCGTGTGGTGCACAGACAATTCTCCAATGAAATGTTATTGGGTCAATAACAAACCTAAGAAGTTTTTTGACTAACGAATTCGATAGAAAATTTGAGAAACTTTACGATCGTTGTAAGCATTTCTAAAAAAATATATGTCTGTTTAATAGCATTTAGGGCTGATTCCACCAACCGTGATTCAATTTTAATCCTTGATTAACTTTATTCAATTAGCACATTGCGTTCCACCATCTTTTAAACATTGATTGAAGTAGCCTAATCGCAGTTCAACTTAACCGGCCATTTTTGGCCGGTTAGCGACTTAACCAGCGATTAACGGGGCTCAACATGACATCGAAGTTCAGTTTAAGTGCACTGCGATAGTATATAGTCAGAAATATGGCTCAAAATGAAATATGTCCTCAAAATATTATTTTTCCTTTTCTTTTGGCTTAAGAAAACACCACTTCACTTAATTACTTTGATTAATGTCATATTGCAGATACTTCGACAATGCAAGTAAACAGTGCGTAATTTGTGACGTCAGAAGCCTATTTGGTTGGGTGCGCCCGAGATGGCGCATTCGAACACAAGTTTCGTGACTCAGCCAATTAGAGTCGCCGTTACAACAGAAATACGCAAAACCAGACTTTATTGCGAAAAGGGTATATGGTTAGCTAACCATAGATAGGATAAAATTCATGGTGGAATGTTTTGCAAGTTAATCATAAATTAGTCGTTGATTAAAAAGCAATCATGCTTAGTTAACCGTGGATTTGATCAGAGATGGTGAAATCGGTTCTTAGAATTTAAAAATTGCAATTCCGAATATCTCAAAACACGCATCCTCATATTTTGATGAATTTCATATTAAAAGTATGCTTAGAATTTCTAGTTTATAACCCTAAATGGATTTAGAATTTAACCCCGCACACCTCATTTGTTCTTGATTTCATTCTGTTAGGCTTTGAATTCAGGATGGCATCTCATGATTATGGCAGAATGGCGTTGCGTTTTGCGTGATGCACCAAATCACTAGTGTAATTATTTTCATTAATATTTTAAAATATCAAGAAATGTTCATTATATCCACTTAGGGTTATAAACTAGAAATGGTTACCACCGTCATAAAGGTTGTCAAATTTCCTATAGAATTAATTTAGTTAGAAACTTTATTATGTTTCGTTTTACGCAATAACATCTCACTGAAAAATGGTCTGCACACCTAATTGCACCAAATACCACCTCCAAATTCCGGTAACCACGCGATATGGTGCCGTTGAAATTAGATGCGTGTTGAATCGTAACTGGGGAAGAGTCGCTATGTTAAGCCATGTCGAGTGCGGATAGCATTCAGATGGGGGACGGTAAGACATATCGAATTTCCACCTTCAAATTCAACAGTCGGAAAAACGGCTGATCTCGGGAGATGGTTTTCTGAAGTTTTCCTCTTCCCTGGCCAAACTTCCAGGCAAATGCGATTACTTGTAACAAAGTCGGATGCAGCCGCTGTTTATCAATGGTTGTGATTGAGTTCATACAGTGATTCTAAGCCAACCTTAGTAAAGAAAAATGTTCACAGGCCCGTACCCAGTGAAGTGGAGTCGTCTGGCGGTATACCAGCCTAAATGTTAATAATACCAATAATAAATAGCTAGATATATAATAGTTTTTTATTTAAGCAATAATGCCCTGTATGAAATTTAGGTCATATTACGGTATTTTACATGCTTTATATCATTTGATGAACACGGCAAACGTAAAGGTCGAGTTTCGGGTGATGAATGGAGACTGGGTGTTTGGAATGCTAGAGGAGTGAGTGATCTTCAGATAAGAGAACTACGAGAAACTATGCACATAAGGAAACTAGATATTCTTTGTGTACCTGATACGAAGAAAAAGGGTTGTGAATTTAGAAACATAGAAAATATGGGGTGTTGAAAGGCGGTTGGGAAATATGGTCAGGGGTAGATAGTGAATCACATCGTAGTCAAGGGGTCGGTTTAATATCAATAAAAAAGCAATACAACGTCTCAAAGATCATAATTTTGTATCACCCAGATTGCTATGGGCTAGAATCAAGGTAGGAATCAGAAAATTAGTTATCATAGCGTGCCACGCACCAGTTGACAGCGATTCGAGGGAAGTTAAGGACGCCTTCTGGGACACTTTAAATGATACAATAAGTACTTGCGACCAAGGTGAAAGAATAATTTTGTTAGGAGATATGAAGGGATGGTTCGGCGTCCAACGTCAGGATACAGATACAGGAGGGGTGCTAGGAAATCTTGGGGACCCAACAAGAAAAAATTATAACGGAGAAAAATTACTTAGCTTATGCTTAGAGAAGGGCCTCTTTATTACAAATACCTGGTTTCGGCACAAAATGAACCACACTTACACCTGGTGTAAAGGAAATAACCGCAGTATAATTGACTTCGTTATTGCAGATGAAAGGCCGAATGCAATACTGATCATTACATTTTAGTCTCCAAAATGAATTTAGGGCGGGGATGAAGAAGAAAGAGAACCAAGCAAACGAAACAAACGCGAGTGAGGGTCGAAAATTTACAGAAACCGGAAGTGCGAATAGATTTTCAGAATAAGATAAACGAACACATAGATAAGGCAATTTGGGAGTCGCTTGAAAGCAACAAAGATATAGAGGGTGCGTGGGCTTTATTGCGGGATACCATTGTTAAAACTGCGATCGAAGTGTGTGGTACGGCGATGGTAGGATGAAAGTCTGGCGATGCATGGTGGAACGATGAAATTGAGGCAGCCCGAAAAGAAAAGAAGGAAGCGCGCAATAAAACGTTGAACATGACAGGTCTTAGCGATGAGGAGAGGAATAGACTCAAAAATGATTACAGACACAAAAAGAGGAAAGTTAAACGACTAGTCAAAGAGAACAAAGAGAAACCAGAACAGGAGAAGAGAATAAAATACAAAACTACATTGAAGGAATTATGAAACTATTATATAAACAGTTGAAGGAAAGTAAAAGTGCAGAGTTTGTCAGCATGAGAAACAGCAAAGTTGAAATGCTATATGATCTAGACGGGATAGTAGACGCTTTAAAAGACTCTTTCAAAGAACTATTAGGAGGTGAAGATATAGGACAACAAAACTGCGACATAGAACATAATGCATTAGGAAACCCAATTGGAAAAATCTGTGTTACTGAGGTCAGAGATATAATTAGGAACTTAAAAAACGGTAAGGCTGCTGGTATAGACAATATTAGCGCGGAAATGCTTAAATACGGTGGCGAGTACATACCTCACAGGTTTTGCGAATTGATAAATTTATGTTTCGAGACAGGAGAAGTCCCAGACGATTGGAGAAGAGCGATTATTGTACCAATATACAAAAGGAAGGGAGATAAAAGCAACTGCAGTAATTCCAGAGGTATCAGCCTACTAAGCACAGTAAGTAAAATATACTCAAAAATGCTTATCCGTAGGGATGAAGAGAGAATTATGCACGAGGAAAGAAGGAAGGTCTATGACTTAATTAAGCATAATGGCATGGAGAGAGAGAAGACAGAAGGGGCAGAGAGAATAAGAGAGTCAAGATTTAACGGGAACTATGTGTGGATTATGCCAAGGGCAAGAGCGCAATATTTATGTGAGAAAGGAGAGAAAGGAAGTCAGGAGCTTATAGCGAGAATGAGGTGTGGGTGTATGGAGGGTTTCAATAGGTTCTGGCTCTCTCGGGAGAAGAGGATGTGTGAACTGTGTGGAAAGGGGGATGCAAGAGTGGAGCACTGGTTGGAGGAGTGCGTGGAGGTTGAAAGAAGTGAGATAAGCATGGAGGCATTGCTGCATGAAAAGGGGGAAAAAAGGGCAGTAGCATGGGTGAAGGGAGTGTTGGGTAAGATGGAGATGAAGAGAGGGAAGGAAGGAGAGGAGTGGAGAAGGAAAGATTGTAAATAGGAGAGAAAGTAGATATAAGTAAGATGTAAATATTGTAAATAGTAGATAAGTAATAGGTATTAGCTGCGAAAACAGAGGTTGGCAAGCGAGGCAATGCGAAAAAGTAGGGACATGCGGGCGAGGCGAAGCGAAGAAGGCAAGGCGATAAGAGCGTGCGGATTAGAAATAAGGAATGGATGGATGTTAGTTTTAAGGGTTAGTTCTAAGAAAATTCTGTAAAAAATGGATGTGTAAGCAAGTCAATTTTTTAAGGCCAGCAGGCTGAAAAATAAAGGTTTATCTATCTATCTACTTATCCGTAGGGTAATGGAATATACAGAAGAGAAGATATGGGAAGTCCAAAGTGGATTTATGCCAGGAAGGTCATGCACAGATCAGATATTCAGCCTAAGACAGATCACAGAAAAAACCTTGAGAGTAGGAAAGAAAGTTTTCTGTGTATTTATTGACCTAGAAAAAGCATTTATCAAGGTAAATAGAAGTAAACTTTTAGAAGTCCTTAAAGAGTATGGAGTAAATGGAGGGCTCCTACAAGCAATAAGAGCAATATATACAGTTAGTAAAGCGAGTGTAAGGGTAAATGGAAAACTGAGTGACTGGTTCAATATTATGCAAGCCCATATCTAATTCTATATTCGTACCAACTTTACTATACGGTATCGAGACATGGACCTGTCACGGAAAGGACAGGAGTAAAATCAACGCGATCGGCATGAAACCTCTGCGCATCATATGCGGGAAAACACTGAAGGAAAAACGAAACGAGACGAGACAATCCTCAAAGAATGTGGTACCGGAGAGGCACTAGCTGACATTTGGGAAAGAAAGCAGGTAAGGTGGTTCGGACATCTTGAAAGAATGAAAGATGAACGACTGACCAAGCAAGTGTACAAAGGTAAAGTAAATGGCAGAATTCCCAGAGGAAGACCGCCGAAAGAATGGTTAGAATCTGTGAATGAGACACTAATCCGAAGAGACACAAGAAGCCATAGAAACACAAGAGCTTGCATGAAAAAATGCATGGACGTGAAGGGAGCTAGAGTAGTATGCCAGGACAGAAATGTGTGGTGATAAATAGTTTGTAAACAGACCGACAATAAAGTGAATGATGCCCGAAACAAAGACCTAGGATACTAATGGGCCCAAGTGGGGAACCATGTATAACAACTTTGTGAGGCTCCTCACTTGGGGTGATCGCTAGAGAGCTTGATCAGAAACCTGGGTCGGAGCAGTGTTGCTGAATGAACGTGTCCTTTAAATAAATAGCACGAGAATTCTAGATCAATCTAAAACATCTATACCTCACACCTATATACCTTATACCCATATACCGACCTACTTTATACCTATATACCTATTCACTATTTTCCAACCGAGCAAGTCACGCCTACCCCGAAAGAAAAATGGCGTAGGGATGTGGCGACCCCATCGCCCGAGAGCTCCGGCTCTTGCAGTCAGCCGCGTTGCTTTGGGCTAACTCCCCAATGCAACGCATTATGCGGTTACGACACAAGTATCGCGCAGTGCCACCCACAATAGGCCTCTTTCGGATGGAGGCCATGGTTCGGTTGGGAGTGGCAATAGGAACGAACCGAGGCGACGACCAGGCAATGACCCCGGACAAATGCGGAGAGGATTCATGAAGAGGTTACATGACCGTTGGGTCAATATGCACCCGGAATATGCTCATAAAAAGCCTCAGTATTTAAGAGATCAGGTATCCTTCTTGCGAAAAAACAGATATGAAGCTCTTTATCAACAGAAAGAGGAGCAACAGCCTCCAGCGAACATTCCACCCGTTCCAGCAAGACCACCTTTGCAGATAGCCGATAATGCCAACATGAGAAGTAGGAGATCTATCCACCAAAAAGCCTTCCTGAGGGTGGACAAATTAGCTGAAGCTAATACTGCTCTCCGCGATTTGCTCACCGAAGATGTTAATCTCTGGAATCTGAACTGTGTAGTTTACGAGAAGGCGGTCTCCCTGCTTAGCGACGATAGAAGTAACGATACTTCGGTACGTCTGAGTAAGACACGCGAGCGTATTGCACAGCTTCAGTTCAAAATTGAAACGGCGAGACGGCATGCATCAAATGTTTAGTGTGTGATTAGCTACATAAAATCAAATAAAAAGTTCACTCCAAAAGTTCGGGCACTTGCTCGAAACTTGAGGAAAGCAAATCACACTCTGAACAAGTGTAAACTGTCGACCATCAAGCAGCACTGGACGCAAAAAGTAAGATCACTTTCAAAAGCGAAACTGCGCCTTGAACGGCGAGTTGAGTGGATTCAGGAAAGTTCCACCTTTTCTACTAATCCTTCCCGTCTGTCCAATAAAGCGTCATGTGTAGATAAAAAAACCCTAGTCGAGAAACTTGAACGGCGAGTTGAGTGGATTCAGGAAAGTTCCACCTTTTCTACTAATCCTTCCCGTCTGTCCAATAAAGGGTCATGTGTAGATAAAAAAACCCTAGTCGAGAAGAGATTCAAGTCTTCTGGGAGCAAGTAAATGGAGATACTTATCAGCTGAATGAAGACACTTCTGATATATCACTCTTTCGTAACTTTTGCCAAAGGCAAAGGTTACAAAGTCCAGAGGAAGAATGTCCACTAATTACTGCTGATGAAGTGAAGAAAGTTATCGCTAGAACTAAGAACTTTTCAGCACCAGAGCCAGATAAAATCAACAACTTTTGGTGGAAGAAGTTTACTTCTACGCACCAACATCTATCTCGTATATTTACTACATTCTTAAACGGAGAACAACTCGTCCCGCAGTGGCTAGTGGAAGGACGCACGGTATTGATCCCTAAGACCGAAGATTTGTCAAGTCCAAAGAACTACAGGCCCATAGCTTGTTTAAACACCAGCTACAAGCTATTCACTGGCATCCTCAAAGAGAGGATATTGACATCTATCGAGCCGGTGTGGACTGTAATAGTCTTATACATGGACGACCTTAAACTCCTTGCTTCCTCAAAAAAGGACCTTAACATCCTTGTAGATGCGGTAAATAGGTATTCTAAAGCGATTGGCATGAGCTTCGGACTGGACAAGTGTGCCTGCGTCCACCTACACCAAGGAAGACTAGAAACTACATCATCCAGTGACGATCAGGATGTTCAACTCATAGGCCGAAATACCATTCAACATCTTGGTATTGGAGAAACATATACATATCTTGGAATATCACAAGCGGAAACCTAAAATGTGCATAACTTGAAAACGGCCCTTGGAAAAAGGTATCGCCAAATTCTCAGAAAAATTTGGGCTTCCGAATTATCTGGAAAGAATAAGATCAAGGCGACCAATATGCTGGCCGTTCCTATACTGCTCTACACGTTTGGTGCAGTAAAATGGAACGTCGATGAGTTAAAACAACTTGATCGAAGCACACGCAAGATGATGACAATACAACGAAGTCTTCATCCTAGATCTTCCGTACCTCGAATACATCTCCCTCGCGATAAAGGGGGTAGAGGATTGCTAAGCTTAGAGTGTCTTAATCGAAAATCAGTTCTGGCTACAGTCTGCTCACTTCTAAAAAGCACGGATTCCCTTATGCGACTCGTACATCGACATGAAGTCGCCAATGCTGCGGTGTTTCTATACCATGCAGCAGATAGGGCCGCAGAGCAGCTTGACCTCCCATTTCATTCCAGCGACATTACACATGGCCTAGCATCACTAACACCTCTGGTGCTCAAAAGTCGTATACAGGAAGCAGAACATACGCTCCTACTGAAAGAACATACTGAGAAACCCCTTCATGGTAAGTTCTACGGTATCATACGTAGAGAAGAGCTCTCGATGGGTCTGTCGAACATGCTTCTCAAGTCTGCTGGATTGAGATCGGAGACCGAGGGATTTCTTTTTGCCTGTCAAGACGGCGTCATAGACACCTTAGTTTACCGGGAGCGCATAATGAATGTACCTGTACGCGATACCAACTGCCGAGCGTGCAAGCAAGAGCCAGAAACACTTGGACATGTTCTGAGTGGATGCTCTTAATATGCACGCTACGCGTACATAGAAAGACACAATGCAGCTCTAAAAGTGTTATATTACCATCTTAGGCATTTCTATGGTGTTGATCTATTGCCCGTCTTGCCATACGCCCAGGGGGAACTCGAGTCAGTTGTGGAAAATGATCAGTGTAAAATCTACTGGAATTTCTCATTCTCCACCACTCAACGTATCAGTGCTACGAAGCCTGACATTGTCCTCCAAGATCTGAAGAACAAGATCATTTACGTGATTGAATTCTCGGCACCAGCCGATGGTAATATCACGGCAAAAAAGGCAGAAAAACGGGCGAAATACCCAGCACTTCTTTTCGAGCTGAGTAGGCTGTACCAAGGCTACAAAGTCCATCTTATAATTCTCATAATCGGCTTTCTTGGAGGTATGAAAGCTTCACTTATCAGCCAACTCAAAAAGATTCCGGCTTGCCAGCGTCAGGCTCATTTCATCGCGAACCGGATGCAAAAGGCTGTTCTCCTGGGATCACTCCATCTGGTCCGTCAACACTGTTCCTCTTAAATTCTACAAAGATTGGTAGCTCGAAAAAAGTATCCAGAGGTGAAACCTTCATCTCCAACTGTCTGGTCTGCCGCGTAAGGTCATCCGCGGCTAGAGACCTGACTCCAAGGAACAGTGTTGCCCGATGTTATCACGCGTAAATTTCCCGCTCTTGCTTACCTTCTAGGACAGAAGGAGCAGAAGCGGATGACGTACACGTTCCAGTAGCTTTGGGATTGGTTTCTTTAAGGAATCATGATCGAAGCTTCCGGAGCCTACAACTTCTCATAATAAAATAACGCATGTTCAAAGAAGCAATGGAGACAGAAAGACATCCACAGCGAACACCCCAAAACGCTAGATCAATATCAAGTGGATAGTGAGGCATCCAATATTGGCTGAGGAAGGGACTCCTGTATCCAGAAACGGAAGGATTCGTCATTGCGATTCAGGATAGAGTTGTCAGCACCAGGAATTATCGCAAACACGTGTTACATCAAGACGTGGTTGACCGGTGCCGATTATGTGGAGATGCCAACGAATCCATTGAGCACATTATTGATGGTTGTCGCGTAATGGCTCAAAGAGAATATACGCACAGACATAATGATGTGGCGGGCATTATACATCAACAACTTGCCCTAAACCTAGGACTCTTAACAGAATGAATGCCTTTCTATAGATACATTCCAATGTCCGTTTTAGAAGACAAAGATTACATCTTATATTGGGATGTGACTATCCAGGCGGATCATTACATCCGAGCCAACCGACCTGACATCGTGATGCGAGAGAAAAAAGGTGCAAGAGTCTACATCATCGAAATTGCTTGTCCGCTTAACCGAAATTTGCAGGCAACCTATACAACCAAGATTCATAAGTATAGCGAGCTAAGGCGTGAAGTTAAGATAATATGGAGAAATGTGAAACATGCATCTATTCATCCTATTGTGATTTCGGCTACAGGCAATGTGTACGCAAGATGCACTGAACATCTTGAATATTTAGAAGTCAGTAGGGTACTGGCGGCAGCTCAAAAGGCGGTTTTATTAAACACCTGTCGCATTGTAAGAAACTTCCTAGACAATCAGGAAGCAAGTGACTAAGAACCTATGGCGTGATACATGGTAGAACTAAGAAAGCATCCAGAGGCGACTGGTGTCAACTTCAAAAATCACGGCCGCTGTGTAAGGATAACAGCGGCAAAGCCAAACTACAACATACACCATGCTTCCAATTTTGTACCTACAACATCATCGTAAATGATTTCAAACAACGTATTGAAATCACTTATAACATCCTCATCTCATCAGTCACTTGACTTTGTCCGTGGCTATGACGAAAAACAGGGTTCACCCGAGAAAAAGTTTGAAAAAAAAAATAACGCATGTTCAAAGAATAATTTCCACCCAGTAAGTTTTAAATTGGACTCCACACCCCCCCTTTCTAGCCATTGTTATTGTGCTTGGAAAGTGACCCAAAAACTGCAAAATAGCAGTTTCCTATTAAATTCATACTAAAAACGGTATTCTTTGGATGTTTTTAACAAGAATTATTTTTAATTGATAAGGGACGAGTTTCCAAGCATTTTGTCAATAATTCTTAATTATTCAAACAATTATTATTTGTTTTAGAATTATACTTTTCTTAAAACCGTGGAAAATTATTGTTTTCGGGATACAAGTGAAAGATTTTATGAATGGTAAGAATATGTTTTGTTTTTTACATAATTGGTCATTATCTAAACAAAATTATAAAAATATTCAACTCTTAATTTACTTCCAATTGCTACACGGAACTGGATAAAATTATACACCTAATGGTCTTAAATTGAAAGCAATGTGTTAATTTTATTAGAAATTATTTTAAAAATAATAAAATATTTAATGTTTCCGAAAACTGTTAATGAATCAAAAAGCAATTAACATTTTTTAATCTCTTTGGACCAGTTTTGAAGATAATTTGCTGCGTTATTTTGGTGGCTTGATAAGATATTTCTAGAATTTTTCCTTCGATGCAATCAAAACCCAAACTTAATTTACAGAACTTATCAATACTGATATAAGGTCAGGTTTTCATAACTGAATTAAAACTTAAAATTGCTTATTTCCGAATTTATTGATATTTTCCGGAAAAATTAACATTTGACGTTTTTTCAAACAACTTCTTATAAAATTAACACATACTGGCTTTTATTTATGCCCATAAAACGGGTACTTTATCAGCTTTCAAGTAATAATTGAGATAAAATCTACAGTTTATTATCATCAAAGCTAGTGTGCTTGCTTAACCTATTGGAAAATAGATGTCCAGAAACTTTTGCACGACATTACATATAAGAGAAAATAAATTTGTATACTCCTACATGAGCGTGAGTTATTACTTGCTTCATGTAAGCTTTCAATTTCATTTAACGTTTCTATTAAAAGTCGAAAATCTCCATTTTTAGCCAAACGGCACTCCTATGTCCCAAATAAATTGAATCGTTTCATAATAAAAGCAGTTTTCTTTCTCAACTCATGATCATTATCCAAAATACCTTACCGCTTGCATTAAAAACGCTGGCTGAGGCTATCGATAAGGCCATGTTGTCGAATGTGTTGTTGTTACGGCCTTATTACCAGTCACCTGCAAAAATAGAACATTATAAACTCTCTGAACTTCATTCCACTGGATTCTAAGAGGCAAAAACAACGACCATTATACTTTAGCTTTCCAAGGCTATCGAATTGAGCAAATGATTTATATTTTGGAAATGGATCGATTAATTATTAATAATAAAGTATGGACTTGCAGGAGTACGTGAGAACCAAGAAAAATTTGTTGAATATATATTTTTATTTTTATTTTATTTATTTACATCATGTTAATCATTCCCGATCATTGATTAAGAGTTCGACTTTATTTTCACTAACAAAATTCAAAGAGTATCTCCAAAAATACATTTCAAAACTATTCAAACTAATTAATAATGTTCTTCGCAGCTCGTAAAAAACTTCCTATAGATGTGCTACAATATTTTTTTATGTCCGGAATCAAAGTTTAAACGTACCAGACATATATAAATGCAACAATGTATGTCTATGTGAAGCGAGCAGGACATTGCTATTTATCGAACGGAAAAAAGAACAGGGAAGCAACTGCGGTAACAGGGGAAAATTCGTAATGTGCTGCTCTCTAGAGTAGAATCTTTTAAATCGTCACAAGATTCTTCGCTAGAGGGTAACGCGTTATGAGTTTTTTTTTTCTCTGACACCTAGTTTTTCCCCTGGTCGAAAAACAGTGGATGTATAAACAAATATAGTTACCAAATTAGAAATTTTAAGATTATGACCTTTTTCTGTAAGAAAAATTGCTTAAATAAACTCGCTATATATTAATGCACATATATACCTAAGGAAGATACATAAAAGATTGAATTTTCAAGATAATTGTGATAAACAATTGAGTTGAGCTAACTCTTCAGTATAATAGTTTGTTGGAGAACAACATTATTTTATTTAAAAAATTTTGAAATTTATTATCAGAAAACAATTTTAGTTGCAACAATTTCTTTCAACATTCCAGGCATAAATAAACAATTACATAGTATGACGCACGCTCTCCCTAGGGCTGCAAAGGATTTCCGACCAATCAGCCTAACGTCTTTTATTCTGAAGACGTTGCAGAATCTGATCGAGAAATAGACAAGGGCACTTTCTTGGATATAGAGAGTGCTTTCAGCAATACTCCTCCAGAAGTCTTCTGTCGAGAGGCTTTGAGATGTGGCGTGCTGGACCAGCTAGTATGCTGGATAGGAAGCATGCCACGCCGCGGGATACTCGAAACCAGATGGGGCTAACGCTAGTACGGGGAATATCTCCACGGTGTTTCCCACATCAGGGTGTCCTGTCGCCCCTCCTGTGGTGCATTGTAGTGAACGGCCTCCTTCGAAGGCTAAATAAAGAGAGATATTATACTCAGGGCTATGCGGATGACTTTGTAATTCTAGCTAGGGGGGATCATATGGAAACGTTGATGGGTATAACGGGGTCGGCGCTGCGCATCGTATAGCTCTGATGCGATAGCTCGGGGCTCTCGGTAAATCCGGGAAAGACCAACCTGGTCATTTTCACGACAAATTATAAATTGCCAAAAGTTGACGCTCCTGTATTCTCTGATGGGAAGCTGACGTGTTTAGATTCAGTTAAATATTTGGAAGTAATCCTATCTATCAAGCTGACCCGGGCAAAGCACCTGGAGACCCAATGCAGGAAGTTTGTCACGACTTCTTGGATGTGCAAGAGAGCTTTTGGGTTGAAGTGCGGTCTGGGGCCTAAAATGCTTGCATGGCTCTACTCTGCTGTCCTAAAACCAAGGCTCCTACATGTGGCCATGGTCTGGTAACCCGCTTCTTCAAATGGAAATCTGGTATACAGATGGCTTCAGGGCAGAGATAGAGGGTCAGGAGCAGGAATCTATGACATCAAGAGAGGGAAGGGGATAGAGATCATACTTGGGTGACATGCTACTGTCTTTCAGGCGGATATCCTGGCCGTTCTTCGCCGCGCTGAAACACTAATAAAAGAAAACTCTGCTGGCAGACAGATTACGATCTGCTCGGACAGCCAAGCGACACTAACTGCAATAGGAAAACCAGATATAAGATCAGAACTGTCTTGGGAATGCAAAAAGGCATTAAACCAACTTGCAGAAAGAAACAATGTGGCTCTCATATAGGTCCCTGGTCACACACGGATCAAGGGCAATGAAAAGGTGGACCAGCTGGCAAATTGCGGCGCAGCGAGTGAATACATAGGACCGGAACCGGTACTGGGAATAGCATCTTGCTGTATCGGGATAGCCATTGAAAGCTGGATCCGAACAGAATACCGGAAATACTGGGAATAAATCCAGGGTTGCCGTCAGGCGAAATCCATCCTGGGGTATATCTATGGGATGGATAGAGCCAAGGAAATCCTGAGTTTACCCAGGAATGACATAAGGACAATGGTACGGACCCTGACAGAGCACAATCACTTGAACTATCATACGCACAAAATGGGGTATAACCCCACGACAGAGTACGGGAAATGCGGCAGGGATGAAGAAACATCCCTGCATGTATTATGCCAGTGCCCGACATTAGCTAGGCTTAGACAACGAACCCTCAGGGCCCATTTTATGGAACCCGAGGAAATTAAAACGCAAACAGTATTCGACATACTGAGCTTCATCAAGAGGTATGGGGTCAACTGCTGAGAGCGAATAGGTAAGGGTGTGGCACAATAGGCTTTATAGCTTGAGCGCCACGGGAGCTCTTCGTAGCCTTCCCGTCCGTATTAAAACGAACTAACTAGAATGACACGGGCTTACGAGGGTAGGCTGGTTGTTTTGAAGTTATTTTCAAACATTTTTATTTCCAAGTATAATTAAAGTTAGAAGGTCAATTTTTTACATGTATAAGAACAAATCTTGGATCAATAGAAAACATTTTTATTTTTTTATTTTTTCCATTTACATATCCAAAATGGCGGCCGTAAAAGTCTCCTCTGTTTTCATCGTGAAGGATAAATCTCCAGAACGGTTCGTCGGAAATCAAAAAGTTAAATGGATTCTTAAACGTTATAGTTTTGGCTCTTGAATTGTTCGTAACTTTGTTAAATAATTATAAATTTTTATGTTTCCACTATGGACGCTAGCTACACATGTAAGAAGTATTCCTGCAATAATTCAAGAAAATCAGACCAGTGGTTCTCGGGAAATCGTGTTCACCATGTTAAAAAATGCTGTTTCGAGAAAAACGTGTTACACTTGTATTTCTGTCTGTTGTGTTTTGATCACCACGGAAGAAGCGTTTCTGTTCACGATTACCAGGCTTTCGGATGATTTTTCTGCTTTCTTTTCTGTACATGTTATGTTCGGCAATTTCACACTCCAGTACTACCCAAAAATGTCAAAACAAAATTTTCCATTTTTTGAAAAAAAAATCGACCAGCCTACCCCATTACACATTTACTTATACTAAAAATCAATCAGGGTTGAGAAAAGAGTTGTCTGATCGAAATTCTTTAAAACAAATCGTTCAAACAATGGAAAGTTTGAATTCTCTTATACACGAAAAGTCGTTTTTTAATTAAATATTTTCGTCCAAGCAAAAACTTGTCTTCTATGTCAATGAACCTGCCCGTGGGACTTGAAGGGTTGAAATATTGTTTACAACTTTATAAACAGTTGAAAAACTCATTTAAATAAATTGTTTATAAAAATTAACTCCTAAATTCGATTAGTTATTTATGTTCCTTAAGTGTATATGCATTAATTCTAATCAATAAGGAGTTCACTTAGGCAATTCTGATTTAGATAAAAAATCATATTCTTAAAATTACTAATTTTGTCATTATATTTGTTTGTATATTGTTGAACACAAAATTAAATTTAAGAATCCAAGAGTTTAAAGCCCTTGAAAATTTAATTCTGAGAACTTGTGAAAGAAAACTTTAAAATCCGTCAAGAAATAGAGACTGTAGAGTATTATGAACAGTAAATTCCTGGGTTTGAGAACTGTGCGCTGTATAGTACTTATAGTGTTTTGGAAAGCTCTTCTCATACAATTTATGATAATTCATATCGATCTTTATAGAAATAAAAATATTTTTTCGGGAATCGGATACAAAATTGCTTGTTTTTAAATAACTACCCTTTCTCAAATCTGTTTTCCTATTTGAAACACAGATTTTTTATCCTCTTTGAAATTAGGCAGAAGAAAAGGTGGGATGGAATCTTTTTTTGGTCATTTTGGGATTTTAACCCTAGACAATACGTAAAGTCTCAATTTGCAAAAAAGAAAATCCTTCCACTATTGAAGCACTAGTCTACTTAGTCTAGCTCATGGATTTTAAATGGGCATTAACGTTCGGATGGCTGTTAGGCCAACTTCAAATACTCTACTTCTTCGAATATGCATCACTTACCCGCATCTTTTGTTTACAAAAAATGTTTTAAACGACCTTTTTGGACAACTATGTATGGAGTCTACTTTTCAATGAAATATGCGTTTTTTCTGTTTTTTAATTAAAGAAATTTGTAACCATTTTCATACTTTAAAAAAAATAGTTTTCAATCGAATATGTATCAAAGAAGCTTCTCAGATGTAATAAATTCTAGAAAATTCTTAAACCTTAAAATTCAAGAACTTTCTACTGCTACAGAATTTTCCGCAAGACCAACCAAAAATTCCAAAAAATGGAAAGTGTATGGAATGCGGCGGGACATTAAACTTGACAACCAATTGTCAGAATCCAGACAATATTTATAGTTTTGGGTCCCATAATTATCACAAAAAAGTGTTACTAGAAAGAGAAAGTTTTTTAATGTCGCGGACGTGAAAGTATAGAAATTTTACAAGTTATAATTTGATGGTTACTACGTTATCCGTTAAACGTAATTGTTCGGGAGATGGAATTTTCAAAACACTCGAATATCTCTGGAGATTTCTATGAGTCTGGTTATTTGAAAATAAAGGAAACCATTCACCACTCTTGTTTAGTCTTACGGAAAATTCCGTAACTGTAAAAAGTTCATAAATTTTGAGATTTAAGAATTTTCTGTAAATTATTATATCTGTTGTTGTCCCAAAAAGGCCGTTCAAAACATTTTTTAGTCTAATAGGTGCTGAGATATCTACACAGTAGCGTACGTTATCAAATGATCCAAAAGTTCTATACAGAATTGCATATAATGTTTTAGTGTAGTGTAGTAGTAGCCTTCGGTTGAGCACCACAACGCCTCGCCGAGCTTCGAACTCGAGCGCCTTACAATAGGAAGGGTCGAGTAATCCGCCAGGTATCATACAGGATACCCTGACACAGCCTTAAGCCAATATTTTTGCTAAAATTCATTCAAAATTGTTTACAATTTTTGTAAACTATATATACAATTGCTTGTCACACTGTCTTACGAATAATAAGTGTACATCATGTCAAACGATTTCAGGTTAATATATTAACGATTCAGTGGCTAATTACTGTGCTTTCAAACGAAATAGTAGCATCGTGTAACTTTTCAGAAGTCGATCAACGCCATTTCGATGTGGGAAATAAAAACCAAATTCAAACTTGATAGAGGGAATAACTTTTAAATCGAAATTGAATAGAATCTTCCAAAATGGTCTCTATGGGTTGATAAAATAACATGATTGATTACAGAAAATATCAAAATACCATAATTTATGATAAATAAGTCAATTAATTAATATCAGTTAAAAAGCTGAAGCAAAATAATTCTCTTACTCTCACTATCTAACAGGTAAGGGTGCAATAAGAATTAGTCATAATGGTTAGAGTATCCGCTAAAGACAAAGCCCCGCCAAGAAGGCGCCCCACTTCAATGACATCCACTTTGTTTTTTTTATTTTTTAACGCTGAAAAAGCAACTTGTTGCAATTACGGCATGACCATTTAACGTAAATTTTACCGAATTATTATAATTGCAACATTTTACATATTTATTTTGGTTTTGTTCTGCGTGGGAGGAGGGGGCGATGGCTTTATTTAATAACTAAATTAACTTTAATAACTGGCTTTATTTGGGGTGAACTACACTACACTGCTGAAGCTTACCGTGGAGTCACACACGCACAGTTCGACCGCACGTCCGCTCTGGGTGAAGCACGAAGAGTAACTCAGGCTCGGTCAACTCTGTACAGGGAAATGGCGAATTTTTAGGACTTGGGCGCGGGGACTGAGAGGCATTGAGGGGTGCCATATTAGTTCTTTGGCCCATCGCAGATGGCGCAGACTTTCAACACCAAGGGGTGGGGCGATGTAAAAAGCGCGTGCGCGGCAAATTGTTTGTTGTGGTTGTGGCTGTCAAAGTACACGTGAATCGAAAAATATACGCGGAATTGGTTAAATTTTTCTAATTTAACTCACTTTCTTCCAATTCATAAACTCAATATCTCGGGAGCAAGTTTTTATTTGTTGTTTGAAAACAAAATTGCACTTCTTCTTGTTATCCGTAACCGACCCTGTTTCAATTTCAGGTTCCTGTCACTTTGAAATTGTAAACTTCAACATTCTATTTCTCGGATAATTTGTAGATCGTTTTTTTTAATCACTCTTTTTTGGTCTCAATTGAGAAACACTCCAGCTTGGGTGTGAAGTATTGTTTTATCTCTAAATGGTGCTTTCGATTTTACAGAATATTATTTCAGTCTCCTGAAAAATCCGATTTTGTTGCTTATGTTGTTCTGTACGGCAGTCCTTCAAATAAAGGCAAAATTAAGTGAATGAGAAACGTCAAATGGGAAATAAAATGATAATTATCTTTAATTTCCTATTTTTCATTCCTTATTTGCTTCATTTTGTCTTTATAATTCATTTTTTGTTGAATTATTCTAGTATTCAACACATGTAAGGAAGGGGCATATACATATATAAAAACCAACACATGCAGGCGTCTGTAGTTGTCTGGCTCATCACAGATGGCGCAGAATTTCGCCATTTATTTCCCACAGAGTTGACCGAGCCTGGAGTAACTGAACTGGGGTTGACGCGCGGCAGTCGATGAGAGGGAACTTGACAATGATGCCAACTTGGCGATTGGCCGCACGTGTTCGCCATTAGAGGTTCTGATGGTGGCAACTTATACCAGACCGTCCTGGCCTGGGTGGGTCTTGAGAATGCGAGCCAAAGGCCACCGCCCATTGACTGACAGGAGACTGGGGTCGACATCCACAACCATATCTCCGATCTTGAGGTTCCTTCGAGATCGAATCCCTTTCGTTCTTTGCTGAAGTGTGTTTAGGTACTCGAAACTTAAACGGTTCCAAAACTGATTGCGGAGAGTTCTGACTAACTTCCAATGGGTGAGTTGATCGGAATTTTGCCCTTGCATTTCGAGATCGGGGACTGAGATCAACGCTCCTCCAATGGTAAAGTTACCTCCTGTGTCGCGAGCGAGCTAGAAACCTCTGCCCCATTCAGCTGCGAAGATTCAAAGCTTCCCGTAACTCCAAATCAGCCCGATGGAAATACGTGCCGTTGTCGCTCCACATCTCTAAAGCGTGTCATTAAGACTGTAGCCAGTGGACGTAGGTCTAGATGCATTGAAGACTACTCTCAGGCGGCGATGATGATCTCCCCGCTGCCAGATTCCATGACGTGGTATGTAGTAAGTAGGGCGAGTGTTCGCGCACAGTTCGGTTCGCAGGAACAAAGGGTAAACGTCGGCTCCAAGTGGAAGATCGACAGCTCGAAGACGGCTGAACCGTGACTCGGCGAGATCCAGTCCTTGCCAGTCGTGCATTGCTTTTTCATTTGAGCCACTGGATAGTGTAAGGGCATATGAAATTCACATGGCCGTTTCGGTTGGCCCCTGTTGTCTTTAAAATCGATTTCAAAAATTAAATTTTTGAAACATATTTCTTTGTAGGAAATTTCATGGCGCATCTTTTATCTTGTTACAAAAAAGTTGTATCTGCTACTGTTTCTGAAAGAAAGTGAAAAACTGGATTTTGTGAAAAACAAAATTTAATAAATATTTTGACTTTAACTCACTCTAAAAGACAAAGTTATGAATATTTTCACATGAAAATTGGAGGAGTTATGCTTCAAACTATTTTAAGGGTGAAATGCTCGTTTAGACTTTTCTAATGTGTTACAAAAAGAAGCTGTTAATGTTTTTGCCAAGCAGTATCAAAGTAATGTTACGCAACTTTCAAACGCTTCGTTTATCGAGGGAATTTTGAGTAAGCCCAAACTTCCAGCGAAGGAAATGCTCATTAGTGTGTAATAAAGTTTTCTGAGAAGTATTACTTCAATAGTAATAGTTAAAAAAATACGAGCTTTCAAATAGCGCGTCAAAGAGAGATCGAGTGCGTGAGAGGTGAGAATATTCCGGCAAGTTAATTTTCTCGTTCGACAAATAGGTTCCAATGCACGGAGAAACCTGTAAAATTAATTTTTCCTAAACCGGATTGCAATTTGGGGACAAGCGTGTCATATTGAGAATTTTTACTATTGAAAATACCAAATTTAGAAAAAAATATGAAACTTTAAGATATATGGTATTAAAGTATAATATGTTTTTTGTAAAATTTAGTATTTTCCCTAGTAAAAATTGTCATTATGACACGTTTATCCTCAAACTGCAACACAGTCTACGAAAAATGTATATAATATAATGAAAAATTGATATAAAAAGTTTCTCCGTGCAATATTGAAAAGTATTAAAAAATTACGGTTTCGCGCTTTTTAAATTTTGCAATATTAAATAACTTGCTTCTTTTTGCTTTAGGAACACTCTCATCCCAATCTGCTTCATTTCTAGATTTTTTTCTACCTCTAGAAGGTTCTGATGAACACGATGCCATTTTAGTTTAACGACTTGATAAAATGTTCACTTTATAAAAACATAATTTTTATTCGTTGTACTAAATAAGTCTTTAGAAACGTAAATAGTCAGGGCTTTTGGTGGCGAAGCATTGTTGACACTACCTGTGCGCTCTTCTGTTTTCCTGCGGAAATATTCTAAAGAAATTCGCACGCGAAAAATTCGCAGAAAAAAAAGAAGAGCGAGTAGAATCAGCAGAAACTCGGCGTAGTAGAATCAGCAAGCTCACAAGTGCTCGAGAAAGGCAAATTAAATGCTTATGATTTTCTAACGGTGAGATGAATTAACGTAAAAAATTCCGAAAAATTTTATTATATCCTAATAAACATTTCTCTCGCTGGAAGTTTTGCTCACTTGAAATTACCCAGATAAACAAAGTGATCAAAAATTCTCTAGCCTAACAGATACGACAGGATGGCGCGGCGGTGTGGTCGAGGCGCCGAAATATTCTCACTTCTCATACGCTCGATCTCTCTCTGACGCGCTGTTTGAATGCTCGTATTTTTTTAACGATTGATTCTATTGAAGTAATACTTTTCAGGAAACTCCATTATACCCTAATGAACATTTCTTCCGCTGAAAGTTTGGGCTTACTCAAAATTCCCTCGATACACGAAGCATATGAAAGTTGCGTACCATTATTTTGATACTGCTCGGTAAAAAAATTAACAGTTTCTTTTTATAACAAATTAGGAAAGCTTAAACGAGCATTCCATCTTCAAAACAGTTTGAAGCAAAACTCCTCTAATTTTCATGTAAAAATATTCAGAACTTTGTCTTTTAGTGAGGAGAGGATAAACGATGCCCCATGAAATTTCCTACAAAGCCATTTGTTTCAAAAATTTAATTTTCAAAATCAATTTTAAAGACAACAGGGGCCAGCCGGAAGGGTCATGTGAATTTTAAATGCCCTAACACTAGCCAACGGCTCATTTGTAAATCCTTGGCTCTTCGGTTACTGGGATGTCCACCACCTGAATATATGATGGATTGATACCAGCAGGATGAAGCGCTGAATTTCCTGGCATGATTCAAGGCGTCCCTTGGGTGCTGTAAAGTTGTTGCATGTCGTATGCCTGACTGTGGAGGGGTTGCTGAATGACTTGTATTGCCTGTGGATGAGCAGCCATCGTTGTAGTTGTTGTTCCACCCTGCCTGGACGCGACGTTGTGTTGACCATTTGCCTGTTGCTATTGTTGTTGGTTTTGCTGCTGCTGAACCTGCATTTTTGTTGCTTTTGTTGAACCTGCTGC